>JAVBJF010000707.1:0-79637 GCA_033439095.1 Pseudococcus viburni | reverse complement strand
GGGTTCGTAATACTAAAATGTCATGGTATACTTTTTTCAAATCATTTTTTTAAAAAGTGAAACCCCCAAAAAAAGATTTTTTGCTCAAATTTTTGAAAAAAGTAACAAAGTTACTTTAAAAGTAACCTACTGAGATGCCTGGGTATGGTAATCTGGTAATCCACGATTATAGGTGCAAAAATTTATGGACCATTTTTATGGACTTTTTTCCATCAGTGCTGGAAAATTCCAAAATTTCCTGGCGACTACGAAACGTTCACGCAAAAAAATAATAATAGAAAATGTTAAAAAAATTAGTAAATTTTATTTTAAAAAATAATAACGCGGTCCCATTCAAAAAGTTGGTAAAATTTAATCTAAAAATAATAATATTTATCAAGATATTTAGTATAATTCATCATTCAATAACAAACTTTACCAAGTATTTGGTAAAATTTAAATATTATTATTTTTAGATTAAATTTTGCCAACTTTTTGAATGGAGCTGAGTTATTATTTTTTTAAATAAAATTTATTAATATTTTTTTTTGAGTGTTTCGAAAACGCTTTCAATCGATTCGGGAGGTCGAAAATAAGGTGTATACCAAATTTCAGTTTTTTTCGTAGGTTAGATCAAATTTTCATATTTTGCAGGGTGATGAGGTAATTTTTAAATTTTGAAAATTCGCCAAAATTCGAGAAATTATTACTATAGCATCTGAAATTTTGGATATGGGGTTCTTTCATGATGTACTTTCAATTTATTTTTGTTTCAGCTCGAAATTTTACTTGGAGTTGGAATGCCTCCCTTATCAGAATTCAAAATATCTCACCTATAATTTTATGCATCTTGTGAGATAAATGATTACTTGTGATTTTTCACAAATACTGGAGCCTTAGATGCTCTTCGAGTTGTACGAATGAATGATGCGGCATTAAGTAGTTGAAGTTTACTACATTTTTCATTGTACAGCGATGCTTAATGCATACACGAATCGTGCTTTTATCTTAAAATTCTTGCGGTATTTAATTTAATTTTAAACGATTTCAACGCTTCGATGATCAAAACGTTATCATTTCGTTAGGTACATACCGGTAAAATACTAAACGATCTTTCTTTGTCATTATCAACACAACGTAAGTACTTTTTTCGTCACAGAGAGCTCAGAGGCAGAAACCAGACATTCGCAGTTAAGATGATAATCGCAGCAGGGATTCTGTAACAATGTAACTTTCCAAAGATACCATTTGAGATAAATTTCAACGATCATTGGCTTGAGACTAATATTACATAAAATCACCACTCTTTCCGGATCATCACGTAGATGTTTACGAATTTTATTTTCAAAATTATTCCATCCGGTGAAAAAGAAAACAAAGCGAAATCCATTAAAATCTGATATAGGTACCTACCTAGCTACGAACCTATCAATAAAACCGCAAGAAAACAGAATGAGCATCTGTCTATATAAACCTACTGTTCGAATATTTAAACTTTTTTTTAATAATAATAACAAGATACAAATTACATGATATTGATGCAACGATCCGTTTCCTTTAGGTATTCTCGAACACGGAGTCGGCCCGGTGAAATATATATTATGTAACCGAGGTTAGATATTTAATTATAACTTCAATTTTTAACACATGTCTGGAATTCGTATTGTGTATGCTTTCCTAAGTTGGGAAAAATTCTATCACAATGTAGGTTAGACTTCGAACAACGGCGTCGAATAATTAAATCTCCTTTAATTGAAGATTAAGTAATTCATAGTTATTTTCACGCAGTCTTGTAAAATAAATTGGATGATTTCAACGATTACTACTTTTCATAATCCATATCATACCTAACCGGATCTTTCGAATGAAACATTAATATTGAAAAAATGTACCTATATCTTAGCGATACAAAATGTACTACGGTGATTTCTGATTTCCACGATTCATGGGTACTTTATACAGCGAAAAAAAAACGTACGTCTGACTCCGATCAGAGCATCAGACCCAACCGAAGTAGTGTGCAGTAGGTGCATTGGCACCACCGAGTCTAGTTTTTTCGAAAATTTAACCGAAGTGCTGTAAGAAGAGCATAAAGCATGAGACCCCTTAAAAATAAATAATTAAATATGCTTTGACCATCACTAAAAAGTCTCATCAGCTTGACAAAAAATCTGAAAAAAATGGAAAAATTTCTAAAAAAAAGTCAAATTTAATAGTTTTGCAAAATTTTTGATATTTTAGACATTGTGGGTACTTGATAAAAACGTAAAAAAATTCTCAAATTGAAATTTAAAAAAATTTTGAATAAAAAATTGAGCACGATTTTTGATGTTTTAAATATCGTGAAGAAGGGTAGGCAGGGGCGGGGTGTTGAAAATTGTCAATTGTTAGTAAATACTTAAGATTTCAAAAAAAAGGCCCGAAACTTTTTGCACTGTAGCCTGCACTTGCTTTCGCCAGCTCTGATTCTGATTAGAAAATAAAATATAGTAAAAATTAAAACATTAATAGGTAGTAGGTAGTAGGTACCTACCAATACAATCAAAACATAAATTTTGGGTTAACTTGGGAATACCTAGGTAGTAGGTACATGCAACAATACACAAATCTGTCAAGAAAAATTATCCAAACTTGGATTTAAAAAAAAGAACATTTCAATTTTAATTTTTTAATTTGAAATTAAATTACCTACCATAATAAATTTTACTCTAAAAAAATTATTTAAATTTTTATTTAAAAAAATCAAATTTCACAAACAAATTTTTCCTCGCCCACAGTTCGATTTGATAATTTTACAAAACAAAGGTAGCGAAGTACCTCGTTAGCTACCTACTCAAATTCTCTCTACCAATGAGTGACGATCAACAAGTAGGTAATTTTTTTTGGATTTTTTTTACTATTGAAATAATTCAATAAAATTAATTCAATAAAAAACAAATTAAGTATAGTAAAACTGAATTTTCAAAATGAAGAAAATAAACGAAAAATATCAGGCATACATACAAAAAATTTGTCAACGGATACCCCCTCTCCCTGGAGGCCATACAGAATAAATCGGAGCCCAAGGGAAAAAATGCAAGGGCAAGAAAGGGGCTTTCGAACGTTGATACGACGCGACGTGGTTTAGCCAAATTTTTTGTTTAAGGGCACTTGCGGTGAAGCCAGAATTTTTTTAGCCCTCATTGCCCCCCCCCCCCAAAAAAAACAGTCCCAAGAGAACCCCCCTTCCCTCCCCTGCAAAGGCCTGCCCCTCCGACCGTAACTCGAAACCAGACTTCTCAAAATTTATTGTTTTCAATGTTCTACAAATCCTATTTTTGAGACACTAGGGAGTTCAAAAGTTGAAAATTGAAAAAATTTACTGAAATGATTGATTGAAGGCAGTAACACTGTAAACCGGGTAGTTTTTTGCTATGTGATGTTTTGATGCAAAAAATGGAAGGGGGACATTTTTGAAAAAAATTGCAACCTCAATTTCTTAGTTACCCCCTGAGCCTTGCTAAACTAGAAGACCTCCATCGTGCTCAATTTTGAGTATAATGCAAATAAATTTTTGCTTGGTGTCTAAAAATTAAAATTTTAACTTGTTCGAATTTTTTCTCGAATTTTGGCACGAAATCCTTCCTACTTCACTTAGGTTCGGTTATCGTTATTTTTGCTCGTCTAGGAATAAAAATAATTAAGATTGGGTCAAGAAAGGGTCTTGATAATAATTTTTTTTAGTGAGAACATCTGTACAACTTTAAAGCTCATTTTCTATCTGTGATTTTTTTTTCACTGCTTTCATTAAATTTTCAGAATTTTTTGAAAAGTCAAATTTTAAGAACAATTGAAGACTAGTATAAGTTTAGGGAAAGAAAAGAGGGGATGAAATATTTGCCACGTTCTGACGTTCTGAGGAAGTTTTTGTATAACCCCTCCTTCCTAAACTTTCAAAAAATTGAACCCAATTTTCAGTCTTGTCTCTTGTGATCATTATGTAGATAGTAGTAAATTTTGAAAACAGAACTACACGAAAACATATCAAAGTAAAATAAATAAATGGAAAATGTAATGAAAATCGTACGAAATTTTGAAGCTCGAAAGCCAAAAAATTCTCCCTTGGAAAAATCCGAAAATTGATAGAAAACTACTTCATCATATGAGTTTAGGAAAAGGGTCAGCCCTCAGAAAGGAGTAATGTCCATTTTTTTTGAAAAAAAAATAACCTAATTCTACATTTAACAACTAACATTGAAATTTAATACTGCATTGGTACTTATTGAATATAGCAACCATAAGTCAAAGACAATAATCGTTAAAATCACTTCAATAAAGCTCAATTTGAAGAGTTACAAATGAAATCACATGAAAGAATTATCAAAAATTATCCAATGTCGCAATCACGGTACCCTCCCCCCACCCCAAGTCAACAACAAAAATCAATGTACCTTGTACCTACCAAATAAGCTCTAGTACTTCTTTCAAAATACTCAAAAGTGAGTGGAGGAGGGAAGCAAAATTTGCTTCCAAATTTGTAGATGAAACATTAGCGTAATGATTGAATTTTTTGACTGAATAAGTGATCAAACATCTAAAAACATATGTCTTACGTAGGTAACAAAACACAATGTTTATAAATTTTCAAGGATTCTCAAGATTTCTGAAATCCAAAAAAGTTTAAAACAGAACAGTAAAAATTTGCATTATGCACAAAATTTATCAGGACAGAGGTTTTTTAAATTCAACCAAACAATATAGGCAAAAATCTTTTCAGTGAAGCTCTTTGAAGTGAATACAAAAAAACGATGGCAATTTTTTTTGTTGAAAAAACCTTTCCAAAAAACTGGAAAAATTTACGGTTTCCCAAAAAAGTCTTCAACTCTCAATTCGTGGGATCTGCAGTGCCCTACAAAAGGCTTCTTGAATAAATTACCCCAGATTCTGGCTTAAGGCATCGACCCAAGCCAAAAATTATTAATAAAGTATACATCTGATTTCATGAAAAAAATATCACACCAAAATTGATTTACGATCAAAAACAATTAAAACTGAAACATACCTACCTAAACACAAACAATACCTCTATAATCTAGGCAGGCACGTAAATTACCACGACTGGCAAACAATTAGGCACAACAAAATAAAACAAATTAACGTTTTTTTGTACACTGTTAGTACGGGTGCCACTTGCCAAAAATGCCAAAAGTATGGACCTGAAAAGATATAAAAATTTTGAAATATACGATCGATAGGGGACCTCTCCCCGACCCCAGAACTGCCATTAGAATTTTGAGATCGAATTGCAAACTCGTTCCAGGGGTTCCCAAAGTTATGAGGTTTTACCCCCTACCTTGTCATCTATTTTCGCTTATAAGTTTTGATAGAAGGAAGATAAAAAAACAGATTAGGGCTTAAATCACTCGTAAAGGACTACCATTTATGTATTTGGCAGCATTGGTCTCCTCACCCCGATTTTTACCGAAATAGGGGTTCCTAAAATCCAAATTTGAGAAATTCACTTTTCAAAGATGGAAAATCAAACCAATTTTGCTCCGTTGCTATTTATGCTATTGAAAAATGGTTCAGATGAAAAAGTTTCGCCATTTAATGAGGATTTCAAATATGTGTCAGTTTTTGAGCTAGCGTTGATAGAAATCGAGATATCGCGCATTGAACGAGGAAAAACCGCAACTAACGAAAAATGTGAAATTCAGTAAATGTGCTCCAGGTGCGAAATTATAAATTCCTTATCTTATGATATTGCTTCTTACATTCATAAATCTGATGTAGAAACAGAAGAATGGACCTTAATTAAAAAATTTAAGCATTTCAGTGGTTCCTAAAATGAGTATTTCAATTTAAATCCCATCTTTGGTGCAGTTTTCGTTGAAGTTCAAGTGATCGTATAAGGTAACTGTTTTTGAAAAATAGTAGGGCAAAACAAAATTCTATGCCAACTGTAAAACCAAAAATTGCTGCTTGAGTAAAAAATGAAAAAAAACGTCATGTTTCTGAATTGTCCGGCATATGATACTAGGATACCTTGCACCCCCTGCCGATCCTGTGTGGCATGTTTTTGTTGAGTGGGCAATGGGGGCATCCTAAGGAACATTTTAATCATGAGTGTCCGAAAAAAAAGTTGCCCCTAGATACAAAATGGGGATGGCGGTCATTTTGAATGACGAAAGTCGATTCAAATTTCACATTTCGCTCTGTAACTCGAAAACTAAGAGACTAACGATAAAATTTATAATGACAAAAAATGTTCTACGTAGAATTTCCAACATTTTTGGTCATTACGCTAAACGCGTGAAATCATCCCGTTAGCGAGATACACGCACCTGAAATTGCGCATGGGCATTTTCAAAGAGTAGGTAATATTGCTTCCACACAAGTTTACACGTATACCTAATTCGACTGAGTTTTCACCCTTCAAAGTACCGATTTTGCGAAAAATATTATAGATTTCGATCATCCACAATTTACAGAATTGCTTTAATGGGGGGGGGGGGGGGAGGAGGAGGAGGAGGAGTATTCATTTTCGCGGTTTGGCGCGAATTTATCGAACTTCGAAATCCTAATCTCAAGACTAGTATTGCTTATGAAATCCATTCATTTGCGCTGTTAGAAAGTATATCCAAAGTGTTTTTTTTTCAAAACTGAAATTTGAACTTTTAAATAAAAATCTTGGTTTAAAAATTATAAAATCTTAAATTTTGTGTAGCATATTACTTATTTGCTAGGTACAGTTTCAGAATGTTCCTAAAACTCAAAATCATGTTTTAATCCCCACACCACCTCCTTGTTGAACGATCTAAAAAAAAAAACGATATGTCACGAAAAATTTTCAATATATTTGAGCTTCGTCCAAGGTGCATGGAGGGGTGCGGTGTTGGCACCGACTGTGACTCTCTAGGGTTCAGAGATTCCAAAATTCTAATCATTGATATAGCACATTAACCATAGTAAATGTTATTCTTGGTTCTTTCAGCTGATTTCCATCAGGTTATTTTAAGTTTTAAAAATGTTCGAAAGTTAAGCGTGTATCTCGCTAACGGGATGATTTCACGCGTTTAGCGTAATGACCAAAAATGTTGGAAATTCTACGTAGAACATTTTTTGTCATTATAAATTTTATCGTTAGTCTCTTAGTTTTCGAGTTACAGAGCGAAATGTGAAATTTGAATCGACTTTCGTCATTCAAAATGACCGCCATCCCCATTTTGTATCCAGGGGCAACTTTTTTTTCGGACACTCATGATTAAAATGTTCCTTAGGATGCCCCCATTGCCCACTCAACAAAAACATGCCACACAGGATCGGCAGGGGGTGCAAGGTATCCTAGTATCATATGCCGGACAAAAAATTCGCATGACAGCTAACATTGATTCAGAAACATGACGTTTTTTTTCATTTTTTACTCAAGCAGCAATTTTTGGTTTTACAGTTGGCATAGAATTTTGTTTTGCCCTACTATTTTTCAAAAACAGTTACCTTATACGATCACTTGAACTTCAACGAAAACTGCACCAAAGATGGGATTTAAATTGAAATACTCATTTTAGGAACCACTGAAATGCTTAAATTTTTTAATTAAGGTCCATTCTTCTGTTTCTACATCAGATTTATGAATGTAAGAAGCAATATCATAAGATAAGGAATTTATAATTTCGCACCTGGAGCACATTTACTGAATTTCACATTTTTCGTTAGTTGCGGTTTTTCCTCGTTCAATGCGCGATATCTCGATTTCTATCAACGCTAGCTCAAAAACTGACACATATTTGAAATCCTCATTAAATGGCGAAACTTTTTCATCTGAACCATTTTTCAATAGCATAAATAGCAACGGAGCAAAATTGGTTTGATTTTCCATCTTTGAAAAGTGAATTTCTCAAATTTGGATTTTAGGAACCCCTATTTCGGTTAAAATCGGGGTGAGGAGACCAATGCTGTCAAATACATAAATGGTAGTCCTTTACGAGTGATTTAAGCCCTAATCTGTTTTTTTATCTTCCTTCTATCAAAACTTATAAGCGAAAATAGATGACAAGGTAGGGGGTAAAACCTCATAACTTTGGGAACCCCTGGAACGAGTTTGCAATTCGATCTCAAAATTCTAATGGCAGTTCTGGGGTCGGGGAGAGGTCCCCTATCGATCGTATATTTCAAAATTTTTATATCTTTTCAGGTCCATACTTTTGCGATTTTGAAACGATAGAGCCATCTGGCACCCGTACTATACGTACGTTTACTTCATTTTTTTATTGACTTTTGAGAGGACAGAGGAGTGATGTCTACAAATTTTTTTACTAACCTATCTAATTCGAACCAACAGTGAGCCTCCTACAGTCACGTTCACTTTTTCTGTCCTCTGATTGGTTCTGTGGTTCATGTGATCCTACCGCTGAGCTCTTATCAACACGATTTTATTTTTAGGGTTCCCGTAGGAACCCTATTCCAACAAGAATCCGCCGGAATCTCGACAAGACAGTCAAACCTGGAACTCAAAATACCTTCATGACGTCACTACTGATAGCTGACGTCACTAGTCATACCGTTGAACGTCGTTTTTTGGCTGTGTCGCTTTCGTGAAGCGCGTTCCTATTTGTATTTCCCTGAAATGTACTCGATAAAAATTACCTTTTCTCATTTTCAGTCATTTTCTTTTCGATGTTGCAAAATTTGTTCTTAAATTTTTATGATGAATTTTTTTCAAAAATTTTTGTCATGTAGTATTCAATTTAGGAATGTTTTTACTTTTTATTTCGATTTATAATACTCTGATATTTTTTCCAAGAAAATTTTCTTCGTGGAAAACTGCTACTTTTCTCAAATTACTGTTGTGTAATGAGTTTTCCTAAGAATATTTCAATTCGAAATTGAATACAACTCTCAGTTTTTTCTCAATAATAATGTGTCTAGATCTAGAATATGAAATTTCGAGTTGGAATTTTGAAGTTCCTTTGTGAAAAATGTTTAAAAAATTGTAAATTGTCACTGATTTCGTTTTTGTCAATTTTTGTTTTTGAAACAGTAAAACTTGTGACAATTTACAATTTTTTAAACATTTTTCACAAAGGAACTTCAAAATTCCAACTCGAAATTTCATATTCTAGATCTAGACACATTATTATTGAGAAAAAAAAACTGAGAGTTGTATTCAATTTCGAATTGAAATATTCTTAGGAAAACTCATTACACAACATTAATTTGAGAAAAGTAGCAGTTTTCCACGAAGAAAATTTTCTTGGAAAAAATATCAGAGTATTAATCGAAATAAAAAGTAAAAACATTCCTAAATTGAATACTACATGACAAAAATTTTTGAAAAAAATTCATCATAAAAATTTAAGATTAAGAACAAATTTTGCAACATCGAAAAGAAAATGACTGAAAATGAGAAAAGGTAATTTATTATCGAGTACATTTCAGGGAAATACAAATAGGAACGCGCTTCACGAAAGCGACACAGCCATAAAACGATGTTCAACGGTATGACTAGTGACGTCAGCTATCAGTAGTGACGTCATGAAGGTATTTTGAGTTCCAGGTTTGACTGTCTTGTGGAATCTCGGGGCTAACCAGAAATGTGTAAGCTACTAGTAACAGGGTGTACCTTTAAACTTCGACCATACACTAATATGGACCGCTAATCCAAATGGAAGCAGGGATCCGGAACGGAACGGAACTCGGAACGGTAACCGGTAAAAACCGGTAATTTTAAAAAATTTTGACCGGAACGGGAACGGTAATCATGTGACCGGAACGCGACCGGAACGGTTGACAAAGAAAATTGGTGTTCCAATTTACCGTTCCAAACTTCGAAAAATTTGATGAAATCTGATGTATTTCGTCATTTTTTTGCAAAAACTGAAGCAGAAATGCGGAACGGAACGGTATTTGGAACGGTAACCGGCAAAAACCGGTAATTCATGACCGGAACGGGAACTGTACCATTGAAATTTTTAAAACCATGACCGGAACGATAACCGGAACAGTACAAGAATCAAATTTATGACCGGAACGGGAACGGGAACGGTAAAAAAAAATTTCCGTTCCGGATCCCTGAATGGAAGGCTTCCTGCCAAAGTTTGTACGGCGTTTTATTAGGTTGTCAGTGCGCATGCTCACAACACCTAACATCACGGGATGCGGGGAAGGGCGATTACCGTTTGTTTATGTGTGGTGTACCAACTACCAATCGCGTGCTTTGAATCCAGAAAAACGCCGCATATACTTTTCCCAAAACAACCTTAGATTTTTACATTGCATTAGCAGTCCATATTAGTATAACGTCGATGCTTTAAACAGTCTACACCACAGTACACTATGAATAACAGGTTACGTTTCAAGTTACGTTAGCAGTTAGGATAGGATATCATCAAAATAAAAACTAATTCCCTGCTTCTTTCCTGTTTCTGGTTGTTGAAATTCGAATTCACTTGGTGCCGCCTGCCGCGCATTGCATATAGCGTGTGTGGGTGGGTGGTTTTGTAGATCAGGTACCAGGAAAGAAAGGACAAGGCGACTAGAACTAGAGGTAACCTGTTCGTGGATTTGTCCTTATGATTCTTTTCTGCTATGCACATAGAGCTTGGAGTTACTACGTAGTAACTCCAAGCTCTATGGCTATGCATGATACATAAAGAAAACAAGGCGATGAGAGGGATTAATTGTAACCTAAGGATGTATGGAGAAGGTGGAAGGGCGGTATTTTTTTTTGGAATGGAATGTGGCATGCGTTCGCTGTCATCCTACTGTGTGTAAAACATAAACCAAGAGGTGCTATGAAAAAAGACAATTTGAGTGATATTTTAGGTTCTGATGTAAAAAATATAATTGTAACATCGAAACAAGAGTTATTCCAAATTTTAATTTCAGTTCGTTTCTGATAGAAATGTAGAATAGAAGATTATCTGGTAGTAAACTAGTAATCGTAATCCTACAAGGCGAGCCAGAGTAAAAATAAATTGAAAGTACATAGATACGTCATAAAAGAACCCCATATCATATCCGAAATTTCAGAAGCTAAAGTTAATTTCTCTGATTTTGACGAATTTTTGAAGTTTAAAATTACCTCATCGCCCAGCAAATGAAACTTTGATCTTATCAACGGATAAATCTGAAATTTGAAATATAGGTACCAAATTTACGACCTTCCAAATCGATTGAAAGGCTTTTCGAGACGTTTCGGAGCTTCTAAAAATTTTTGGATCTCTCCAGCACCAAAAAAAATGCCATAAAAATGGTCCATATGGTTTTCCGCACCTATAATCGCAGATTACACGAATCGGTGACCTGTTTTATCGAAAATAGGGTATCTACTACCTACCACATTTCGACTTTTTACTTCAATGTGTAGTTATGCTATTTGCGTATTTTAAAAATTTTCTACCAAAAAGATATGAATTTAAACTGTAAAATACGAAATAAATCGATCAATTAGGTCATCGATGTATGGGTAATCTACTATTACCTTATAGGTACTGAAGTTCATATGGGCCATTTTATAACCTTTTCTCCATAACCGGAAATTTCCAAAAAATTTTGCAGGCTTCGAAACGTCTCGAAACCACGTTCAATCAATTCGAAAGGTCGAAAATAAGGTATACCTATTTCAAATTTCCGCTTTTTTCATTGATTAGTTACAACAACAGCGAATTTTCATATTTTGCAGGACGATAAAATAATTTCGAAAAATGAACTTCAGCGTCTACAATTTCGGATAAGTATAAGGTTCTTTTATGATGTATTTACTTTCGATTTTTTTTTTTTGGCTCAAGATTTTACTACGAGTGTTAGTTTTGCTAGGTACCAACTATCCTCTACCTTTATATTGAAGAACATTTAATTTTGATTCGATTTTCTCTCAAAAAAGAGAAATCCATGAAGTGTGGTGGATTTTTTTTTATAAAACGAAATCGCAGATATTGAAATGGAAATGAAAAAGCAGTTTTTTCAGGTTCTACATAAAATTATGCTTAAATCGATCAAATAGGTCACCGGTATGAGTAATCTATACTATTATAGGACTGAAGTTCATACTTACCTATAGTCCATTTTTAGAAGCTTTTCTCCATTACTGGAAAATTCTAAAAAAAAATTCGCAAGCTTCGAAACGTCTCGAAACCACGTTCAATCAATTCGGGAGGTCAAAAATGAGGTAGGTAGGTATATTTCAAATTTCTGATTTTTCGTTGCTTAGGTACATCCACATCAAAAAATCATATTTTGCAGGACGATAATAGTATAGTATGCAACTAGGAAAATAAGTTATTTCCCGAGTGCATACTATATTTTTCGTTTTAGAGGGAGAAAAACGCGAATTGAAGCACCGCGAGAGGGAATAAAGTAGCGTTTTTCTCCCTCTACAACGTAAAATAATAATTTTGAAATTTCTGAAATTCGTCAAAATCCTAAAAATAAATTTCAGAGGCTAGAATTTCAAATATGGGGTTCTTTTATGATGTACCTACTTTGGAATTTTTTTTTCGGCTCAAAATTTTATTTCGAGTTTATATACTTACTTAACTCCCTTGCTAGTTTGTAGTTACCAACTATCCTCTCCCTTTATATCGAAAAACGTTTATCTCTTGAAAAAGAGAAATCCATGAAGTGTGGTGGATTTTTCTTTATAAAATGGAATCGCAAATACTGAAATGAAAATGAAAAATCATTTTTCGTTGTAGAGGGAGAAAAATGCTACTTTATTCCCTCTCGCGATGCTTAAATTCGCGTTTTTCTCCCTCTAAAACGAAAAATATAGTATGCAACCCGGGAAATAACTTATTTTCCTAGTTGCATAATATACTATTTTTTTCAGGTTCTACATTATTTTTATCCGAAAGAGTTCGATTTTGCTACAAAATTCAATTTCTAGAATTGCATTTTGTTCAAATTTTGAAGAATCGCGGTTTTTATTTTTTACTTAATTTGAAGTCAGCGATAGAAACTGGAACTGAAACTAGAACTGGAAACAGTGACGTACCGATAGGGGGAGGGGGGGAGCTTCCCCCTGAGGAAATTTTTTACTTGTGAGTTGGGAAAATTGAACATTTCAACACATCAGTTGGGAAAATTGGACAGTTGGGATTAATTTTTTTGATGAAAAATAATAAATAAAATTGGTAATTTTCCCAACTCGAAAATGGTAAATTTCCCAACTCAAAAATTGGTAATTTTCCCAATTCAAAATTGGTTATTTTTCCAACTTAAAATTGGTCGTTCTCCTAAGTGATGAGTAAAAATGTCATTTGGGACGATTAGTATTTATTTTTTTAATGCAAAATGAATAAATGAAATGGTTACCTATTTTAACAGTCGGAAATCAACAAAATTTTCACTTTTTAGTTGGGAAAATTAGTAATTTTCCCAACCTTTTCCAACTGAAAATTGATCATTTTCCCAGCGAAGAATTATTAAACCGTTGTAATAAATGCTTTTTTAGAAAAAAAAATTATTAATTACCTTGCAATTTAAAAATTTTCACTCGTCAACCAAAAAAAATCGATAGTTGTACTTGTAATTTAAAAGAGATTTTTTCGCACTTTTCTTCAAAATTATTCCAATTAATTTCATTGTTCTTATTCTCCTTAAAACTTATTTTTGAGTTTTGAAAATCCAATTTTTCAAAAGCTTCGGCCTCGCTACGCTCGGCCATGATATATTTCTGCTTTAATCATTTCACAGTAAAAACAGTGCTCAAAGTTTATTTTTCCAAAACATTATTTTATTGCACATTCAATTTGAGGTTTTCTAAAATTTTCGCCCTCTCTTCGCTCGGGCCAAATCCATCTCCCTGTTCTTTACATTGAAATTACAAAATTTTATTGATGTAAAATTATAATTTTTCTTCGAAACTCCACCCTTTCTACGCTCAAGGCAAATAAACTATTTCGTATGTTTTTTCAACTACAATGACATTGCTTGTAGGTTTAAAAAAAATACATAATTTGGAGCACCTAACCAATGAAAAATTTATTCAGATTCCTTATCTCAAAAAGGGTCTTATAGTAATGGGTTGTAAAAACTTCAAAAGTTCACAAAAATGATGAAAACGAGTAAAAAAAATCAAAAAACCTCGCGACTTGGGGAAAATCAGTACCTACCTACATGTAATTCTTAGAAATCAGCCGGAAAAGTTTGAAAAAAATTGGATTGGTTCGCAAATTTGAATCTTACCCCCCCCCCCCACGGAATTCTGATATCGGCTATATTATGTAGTTGGGAATTTTGAGAATTTTAGTTGGGATTTTCACCTCTTCCCCCTCCCCCCACTGGGAAATGCCTTCGGTACGTCACTGACTGGAAATTGAAAAAACTGGAACTAGAACTGAAATTATGAGAACTGAAAACTGAAAACTAAAACTAGAACAAAAATAAATTTCAGTTTTATACCAGTTCCAGCAGTTGCAATTTTTATATTTAAAATATGACTTGAAAAAATCTAAATTTTGATTTTGAAATTTACCAAACCACATTCAATTGAAAAATTTTTCACTAAAAACCCCCAAACCTTGAAAATTTACGTCGAAACGTGAATAAAGAAGAATCGTGTTGTAAACTCGAAAATTTCATCCCATTAAAGACATCTTCTAAGTAATACATTAAGTATTCAAATGTTTTGTTGAAAAATTCAGGGGTTAGTCACAAAATTTTCGAAAAATATTACTAATGACTTTTTTTCTAGAATTCTGTTGTTTTGAGCTTGATAGGGGAAAAAATTAGTTTCTACCACTTAGTTTTTTGCCCAAAATTTGGAGACTTTCAATTTTTTTCAATTCTTTTTTCCTCAATATTAAGAAAAGTATTTTGTAATCAAAAAAATTACTCAGGGTGTCAAGTACTACAGGAAATCAGGAATAGTAGGTTTTGAAAACTTAATTACCAACCTTTTTCATTCTTACTAGCCTATTATAGAATGAAAAATTCAGGTAGGTAATTACGACTTCCAAACCAACCACACCTATAAAACTCAACATTCTGAGTAATTTTTGTGATTACAAATTTTTCAACTTACTCAATAGTTTCCTTAATATTGAGGAAGAAAGAATTGTCCAAAAATAGAAAATCTCCAAATTTTGGGCAAAAAAATTCATTTTGCAAACACCGAAAGTGTTTCCTCCCTAAATCGAGGTCGCAGAATCCAAATTTCGGGTCGATTTTATCCTAAGATCAACCCAAAGGCCCTCACTCAAATTTCTAAACATTTTTCCTTCTTCGCCTTATGAAAATAAATTTTTTCTGAAAAAATTCCACACGTGCATCGAAAATGTAAAAATGTATTCGTTTGCCAAATTTGAACAAAATCCATTCAGTAAAAGTTGAGGAAATGGAAAAAAATCGTAATTGCCAGAAAACTTTGTTACTTTGCTTCGAATGAAAACACGTAGCCTAGTACTATAGTATACAGTGTACTTTTTTGAGTGCAGCAAAAAATCAAAAAATCGTGATGAAATCAAGAAAAAATCAATTTTCTCAGCTTCTACTCAACCAAAAAGGCTCAAATTTTGTACACTTCTGAATTTTTACATTATCGATGCACGTGTTGAATTTTTTCAGAAAAAATTTATTTTCACAATGCGAAGAGAAAAAAATATGTAGAAATTTGAGTGAGGGCATTTGGGTTGTTCTTAGGATGAAATCGACCCGAAATTTGGATTCTGTGACCTCGATTTAGGGAGGAAACAATTTCGGTGTATGCTAAATGGATTTTTTTGCCCAAAATTTGGAGATTTTCCATTTTTTGACAATTCTTTTTTCCTCAATATTAAGAAAACTATTGAGTAAGTTGAAAAATTTGTAATCACAAAAATTACTCAGAATGTCGAGTTTTATAGGTGTGGTTGGTTTGGAAGTCGTATTTACCTACATCAATTTTTCATCCTATTATAGGCAAGTACGAATGAAGAAGGTTGGTAATTGAGTTTTCAAAACCTACTTTTCCTGTAGTACTTGATACCCTGAGTAATTTTTGTGATAACAAATTTTTCGATTCACTCAATAGTTTCCTTAATATTACGGAGAAACGAATTTTCAAAAAATGACAAATTTCCAAATTTCGGCAAAATTGGATAAACTTTACATGTTTATCCTCGAATTTGAGGTCGTAGAATCTAAATACTTAGCCCATTTCATGCTACGGATCACTACAGAACTCCCACTGAAATTTTAGCTACACTCATCTCCCTCCCACCGATAAATTTTGAATTTTTTATAAAAAATTGAGCCACATGCCACATGTGAATTTGAAGATGCAAAAGTATTGTTACTCGGCAAATGCGAAACCTTTCTGTCCGGTAGAACATGAGAAAATTCAAGTAGATATTTTCTTAATTTTCATCTTACGCTCTGCCTTCCGAAATGAAATCTACCACACTTCTTACAAGCCAGTTAATTTTGCGATTTATCCATTAGTTTTAATGGATGAGTAATTTTTGTGATTATTAATTTTTCGATTTACTCAATAGCTAGGTATCTTATTATTACGGAAAAAAGAATTTTCAAAAAATGATAAATTTCCAAATTTGAGTATCTCCAAATGATATTTGAAATTTTCAAAATCAAATTTGAGGTCATTATAGTAGTCGAAAAATTCTGAAAAAATTTCAGGGTATTTCCCTGTAGAGGTAGTACCTTTACCTAAATGCCAAGTTTGAAATATATCGGTTAAGAACTCTCGGAGATTATATTTTTAGCGTTGAAATCACGTATTTGATCGATTAAAGCATGGGTAAATAGTTTCCTTAAAATTGAGGACGAAAGAATTGCCCAAAAATTGAAAATCTATTTTGGGGTTGAAATCAGGGGAAAAATCAAATTGATCTGATTTGGTACCGCAGCATCCGATTGGATCAATTTTCTCTGCTTTTTTTTCAAAAAAAAAATAATTTTCAAAAGCCGAAGAGGGAAAAATCAGAAATCAACTTACAAATTGACTATCTAAAAAAGGGATCTATTCCAAATTCTGGAGAAATACAATTTAGGCCCGATTGAAAATGAATCGAAAATACCCATTCATAAAAGAACCCATATCCAAAATTTCAAGCGCTGAAGTTCAAATTTCAAATTTAGCTTATCGCTCTGCAAAATATGAATATTTGATCTGATCAACGAAAAAAAAATGGAAATTTGGTAGAAGCAGAGTATTGCAGCTAGCCGAAAGCCGAAAGCTAGCCGTATTTTGGGTGAAAATTGATAGCTAAAAGCTAGCTTTAAGCTATAAGTTGTTACGACTTTTTCAGCCAAAAGCCGAATAAATGGGCTAGCTTTCAGCTTTTTTTTTTTTTAATTTTCATTGATAATTGAACGTGTCACAGCAAAAAGGACATATAGAAAAAAATGGCGTTTTTGCAAAATCGTGATTGGAGTTTGATTTTTTTAAATACTAAATTAAGGAATTGAGCTGAGGAAAAAATTTTACCTTAAAATTTCATCTTTTTGCTACAAGAAAACAGCTTGCCCATCACTTGATATCTTTTCTATTTTTTTCTATATTGAAAACAAAAGGTTGAATTATTAATTTATTATGTCCTTTTTGCTGTGATGAAATTTCATTTCAACTTTCGACCCTTCTACGTTTGATGACGTATAATTTTTCCGGAAGTGAAAATTTAAAAAAAATCTTCATACAAAAGTTGAAGAGAATGAAAAAAGGAACATTTTTATGAAAAAATTTCAAATTATCTCTTTAGGGAGCAGATATATCGCACTTTGAAAAATGACAACTTTTTTTTCATTTTCTTGGTTACAAAAAAATGCTATAAATAGATTTTGGACGAATTTTATTATTTTTTCAAATTTATGATGAAAAATTAAACATGTAATGAGGTAAAATACCGAAATTGTGAACTTCACATTTTAAAAACGCCACAACTCTTCGAGGAAAACATATTGGAAGGTGGGAGGGGGCTCATTGGATAGAGAAAACTTCAGGGAATACAAATCGCTGTCTAAAAAAAAATAATTAGATAGTTGTTAAAAATGTGATTTTGTTTGTATTTGTAATAAAAAAAAAGCGCAAACAAAAAATTCAGTGTTGTTGATTTTCATGTATTTTTAATCTCAATTCTTGCAATTGAATTCAATCAATACCTACATACCCAGGATTCCAGACACTATTTTTTGTTAAAATTGGTTTTTTTTTTTCTTTAAAATCTAAATAACTTTGAACGTTTTGCCAGAACACAAATTTTAGGCATATTTTCGAATTCTGCGTGAAATTCTAATGTCAATAGAGGGGTATATCGATTTTGGAATTTAAAAAGCTAAAAGCTAGCCGAAAAATAGCCGAAAGCTAGCCGTTAGGTTCAACTAAGCTGAAAGCCAAAAGCTAAAGCCGAATGTTTCAAGGTCCTAAGTTTAAGCCGAAAGCTTAAGCCGAATCATTCAGCTGCAATACTCTGGGTAGAAGTATTCCTTATTTTCGACATGCGGAATCCATTGGAAGCGGTTTCGAGACGCTTCGGAACCACAAGAAAATTTTGGAATTTTCCAGTTCCGAAGGAAAGTCGATAAAGACGGTCCTATGAACTTCAGCACCTATAACAATCGCGGATTACCCATATTGGTGACCTATTTGATCGATTAACGCACAATTTTCTGAAATTCATGACTTCAGGTTCAAATTTACATTTTCGAGCTGAAAATTTTTATAGAAAAAGTTTAAAAATACGCTCACTGCACAAGCATCGAGGTAAAAAGCTGAAAGTAGGACACTACCACAATTTTATGGAGACCTTGAAACGTTTCGAAACCGCTTCCAATCTACCTTGAGTTATGATGCAATTATTTTCTAATCCTCTGTTTGAATGAACTTTGCATACAATCAATCATAACAACATGTATTAGTAATATGGTTCGATTGATACGAGTTTATTGGTTTTTGGTAACTCAACTCAATTTTTATTTACTCAACATTTGTAATCGAAATTACCTATACCGATCAGTACAAGTAAGTATAGGTTTAGCTATTGTTTAGAAAGGAATGGTTAAATAGGTAAGGGTGTGGCGGTAGGATCGGTTGGGTGAGAGAAAGACCTAACATTTTATTCAGAATATCCGGTCTCGGGTGAAAACAACCCATCGCTAAATGTCCCGCCAAGCGTAACAGGGATCCTTTTTTATACGTATTTTTTTCTGAGAAACACATGTTCAAGAAGAAAGGACATTTGGTGCATGCTTACCGCCAACCCTACCAAAAAAATCACACAAAGATGTCTTTATTGCGTTTCGTCCACTGCCTTAATTCCTCTAGAATTACGTACTCAAGTAAAAATAGATCTTTTCTTTTAACCTCGTAGAGTTACGGTCACGATAATTTTTTCATTTTTGTGCTTTCTTTGAGATTTCGGCAATTTAAAATTTTTAACTGTATAAAGAGGACTCAATAGCAAAGTTCGACTAGGTACCTATTCTTTGAAAATATCCCAGAAACGTGTTTTTAATGTAGATTTACCTCACGTATTAATTTTTGGCGATTTCAATAGTCCGAGGAGGCGAGGATAGATAATCGTGAAAAGCACAAGGAAAAGCTCTGGTGCAGTAAGGTGGTTATTTGGCTCAGGTGGAGCTTTGTCAAAATTCTTACGTCATTCGATTTTCCTTGATAGAAGATGATTTTAGAGCGCATGAGCGAATTTTTATCTCACCCTGGGAGGCTGGGGGCCCAAAATACCCGATTTTCAAGCTAAAAACGTTTAAAATTTCTATCTCCGCGAGTTTTCAACCGATTTTTAGTATTTTTTTTAAACGGCGCTTCAATTGAATTTAAATAAGTAAGTAATATGTGAGCCTGGATATAGAAACCACCCTTAGGTGTAAAAAATTGATTTCTGAGTTGACACTGATTTTGGGCGTTTCAGAAGGTATAGAATCAAAGGAGAACCTCCACTCAAAAACCAATTTTTTACACCTAAGGGTGGTTTCTATATCCAGGCTCACATATTTAATTTCAAACAACTTAACTTCCCTACTTGAAAAATATTTTTCTAGGGAGAATGGGAAAAATTGAGAAAATGAAAAGATTTTTGCAAATGGGATGGATGACCTTTCACTATTTTCGATTTTTTTTCAAATAACGGGATCAATGACGGACGGAATAAATACAAAACGGGATCAATAACCATGTACCTTTTCAATCATAATAAAATTAAAAAATTAAATGTTCAAGTAAGAACATACAATTTTCATTGTTTTATGGTAGGTAATCATAAATCAATAACCCTAACAAGAGAGGTATCCCAACTCGAAGTAAAATTTTGAGCCCAAATAAAAAAAAATTGAAAGTACATCATAACAGTACCCCGTATCCAAAATTTCAGGGACTAAAGTTCATTTCTCGATTTTTGGAGAATTTTTGAAATTTCAGAATTACGTCCACCCTGCGAAATATGAAAATTTGATCCAATCAACGAAAAAAGCTGAAATTTGGTATATACCCTATTTTCGACTTCTCGAATCGATTGGAAGCGGTTTCGAGACGTTTCGGAGCCACCAAAAAATTTTGGAATTTTTTTTGCAATTTTTATCCACCAATGCCATTATTTACATGCCGGGTATGTAAAGGGTTTGTAAATAATGACAATGATGGGAAAAAATTGCTAAAAAAATTGGAAAAATCATTGAAAAATGCACCTTTTTGCTTATAAATCACTCGGACGCAAGCGGACACAAAAACTAATTGGAAAAGCTCCAATTTCAGCACCCCCACCCCCTCCCTCACACTTTCAAATTTTTTTGTCGAATTCGTAATCAACGACCTCGAAACCCTAGATTTCGATATGCTACGCGATATTATGGTGAATTTTGATTTGAGCGCCCCCACCCCCTCCCCATTTCCTTTAAAAAAATTTTATTATCAGATTCGTAATCTACGAACTCGAAAACCTAGATTTCGATATACTACACGATATTTTAGGCGAATTTCGATTTCAGCACCTCCCCTACACCCCCCCTTTGCCCCGAATCAGTTTTTTTTGTCAGATTTGTAATCTACGACCAAAAAAACTATACCTACACTATTTTTCACCCACTTTTATAACTCTTTTTTTATGATAATGAATTTCGCGCGTTTTGAGGGGTCTCCCAGACCACTATGGCCTATATGCACTTCAGCACCTATAACAATCGCAGAGTATCCATATTGGTGACCTATTTGATCGATTAAAACACGATTTTCCTAAATTCGTAACTTTGAGATCAAATTCGTAATTTTGGGCCCATTCATCGAGGTAAAAAGTTAAATCTTGGTAGAAACTCTATTTGAGACCTCCCGAATCGAATGGAAGCGGTTTTGAGACCGTTCGGAGCAATCAGAAAATTTTTGAATCTTTTCCAAGAAAATTTCTTGCTCAAAAATGTGAATTTGAACTCAAAGTTACGGTATTTTGGAAAATTGTGTTTCAAACGATCAAGTCGGTCACCAATATGGATAATCCGCAATTATTTGTAGGTGCTGAAGTGCATATGAGCCATTTTTATGGGCTTTTTTCCAACGCTGGAAATTTCAAAAATTTCTGATAGCTCCAAAACGTCTTGAAACCGCTTCCATTCGATTCGAGAGGTCAAAAATAGGGTATCTACCAAGTTTCAACTTTTTACCTCGATGTATGCGCATTAGACGAATTTTTAATTTTTTTTTTCAGGAAAATTTCTTGCCCAAAAATGCTAATTTGAACTCAAAGTTACGAATTTAGGAAAAGTGTGTCTTAATCGATCAAATAGATCACCATTCCTTGTTCGGAAAAAAGACAACTTGCAGAGAAAAAAATAAGGAGAATAAGGGAAATTTAAGGATAAGTGGTAGAATGAAAAAAATTAGAGCAGGTTGGCATCATAGTGCATTCTGTTATTTTATTTTGGAATATTGGAATTTGGAACACAGATTTCAGTGAATTGAATTCAAAATTCCATACTTAGGGTACCGATTATAAAAACGAATCCTCCATAATCACGAAATATGGTGCACATTCACAGACAGGTAGTTCACGAAAGTTACTTTTTTGTGTACAGTGGTAGTCTACACTTATAGGTTAGCCGTGATTCTGTTTTCGTGTGTTGGAGTGAGTCCTCGGAATCTCACAACACTAGCTCCTAAATCATTTTGAAGCACTAAGGATTTTTCATAAATTTGCTATGTTTCACCATTTTTTTCGCAGTATTTCATGATGTGGTGCAACAAGAAGATCTCTCCCCGCGTACCGCTCGGCGGCATCTCCCCCCGCGTACCGCTCGACAGCATCCCTACTACGAATTTTTTCACTTCTTGTTGCACCACATCATGAAATACTGCGAAAAAAATGGTGAAACATAGCAAATTTATGAAAAATCCTTAGTGCTTCAAAATGATTTAGGAGCTAGTAACCCAAAGGGAATGCACCCCAAATGTTTTATCTGATGTGAGCGGGCAGAAAATTAATGTAAACAACCGGAAAACAATTTTTTCTGCCCCTGAAATGACAAATACATGGCCGAGAAAGATTTCGTTGTTAAATGTTGTTATCAGTTGTTATAGTTTTCGATAAGCAGATTAAAATAATTGTTGCTTTTATGCATTTTAATAACAAAAACATATTTACATTTTGAATAATCATATGGATAATAATAATCGTTGAATATCTGTAGAACTAACGTATTTGGTAAACGTGATCTAAACTAAAACTAAAACATTATTGCCAATTCTTTCGGCGTTAAAACTTATTGAAAACATGACAGTCTTCCCCCTAGAATTTTTTCAAATTCAGGTGGCCTATAGGGCTGTTAAAAGTTCGTTATCAGACTGGTGTGTAAAATGTAAAAACATACATTTTGTACAGGAATTACATGAATTTATCAACTTTATTGATAGAAAAATGAAGTTTTGTGACAATTGTGAAAATTAGCATATTTTAAGCTATTAAAAAAGTATGTTGAAAGTGTAAAATTGTACACTTTTACACACCAGTCCAATGATATGACGTCAAAATGAATTGCCCTATTGGTTAAACCATCTCGGCTTTTGTGTCAGTCGGTTGGAATGTCGAATTGGTTTGTTTGACGGTTGATGAACCAGTTCTAGAACTCATTGATGAACTTGTTCTAGAATTTGGTGTCGGATTAATTTTGACAGATTTTGGTGGTGAATTTGATTTCCGATTGAGTGGAACTTCAGTACCTAGAAGGTGGTCAACAAGTCAACATAACATTTTATTTTGCATCCAGTGTTAAGTTCTATTGTGTAGTGGAGTTTTCCCAGCTTTTTGTGTGTAATTCCAAGGAGCCATTTCTCCCCTTAATAGTTTCGAGACAGTACCCTGTCAACAACGTTGAATGATTTCTTAACAATTGGCTGATCTCCAGATGTTGATTTTTCAGTAGTAGGTGGTTGTAGAATATCAAGAGGTGTACGAAGTTCAAGGTTAAAGAACAATTCATCCGGTGATTTTCTGCTAGCAAGTGGTGTCACTCTCCACTTGAATAGAATTTCATTCAGTTCTTCCTAAATATTTGTAATAGGTGAAGTAATCGCATTCAGGCGCTGTTTTAATACTCCTACGTGCCACGTTCAGCTTTACCATTACTGGCTGGATGATTTAGGGCAGAGAACTTGTGATTTATTCCATTTTGTGAGCAAAATTCGGAGAATTCGTCTGATGTAAATATAGTTGCATTATCGCTTACCAAGGTGCAAGGTAGACCATAATGTGAAAAGAGTTCACATAGTAATTTGATCGTTGATTTTGAAGTCGGAGCAATTGGGGGGGTAGGAAAATTACTGTCTAGTTTGAGTATGTGTCGATCACAACAAAGTAATAGATTCCATCTTTTGGTCCAGGGTAGTCTATATGAATGCGAGACTAAGGCGCTGTAGCTGGTTCCCAACAATGAGTTGGTACTTTGGTCAGATTTTTATTCAGTTTAGCACCGGTTTCACAGCTACAAACGACGCATTCAATGTCCTTATTGATTCCAGACCAATAAACATGTCGTCTTGCTAGCTGTTTCATTTTTTCCATACCAATATGAGTAGAATGTAACTTGCGTAGTATAGGTGCCAGGGTCCGGAACCATTTGAAATTTTTTTTTGGTGCTTCTGGCGCTGCTCTTTAACCTTTGAGCAGGGATGGAAACCTTTATTTTTTTTAATTTATGGTTACGGTTTTTAAGGGGTTTTCCAACCAATTTATTAAGGTTTCGTTCCAGTTTGGCTCCTAAAAACTCCAAAAATTCAAGTAAATGGTTACGGTTTAGGGTTTTGGCTTCTTACCAAAGTTTCGGGTTTGGTTTTGGGTTAAGGGTTACGGTTTTTAGCGGTTTTTAGCGGTTTTCACAAAAAATATTAATCAGAAACTTGGCGTTGAAGAACCATACACGTGAGCTTTTAGCCAAATCAAAAGTATTCATATTGAAAATCACCAAAAAAAATAGAAAAATGGGAAAAAGGCCTTTAAATAGGTGAAAAATTTGAAAGGAACCCGAAAACGAATAATTACGGTTTATGGTTTGTGGTTTTGATCTTGCTGCTTCAATTTGTTCGGGTTTAGGACATTACGGTTTTCAAAAAAAATTGCTCGTTTCGGTTTTGGGTTTCTGGTTAAGGTTTTACAAACGTAAAATAAATGGTTATGTTCGGGTTTATGGTTACGGTTTATGGTTTCGGTTACCATCCCTGCCTTTGAGATGAAATGGTTCCGGTTCTGGTTCTAAAGTGGTTCCGTAGTCAGTTTTTTTGGTGGGGTTCTGGTTCTAGTTCCAGGAGTCAAGAAAATTTAATGGTTCTCCTAGTTGTGGTGTGGTTCCAATTAGTACTGGTTTGCCCGTCCAAGTGGTTCTGGTGCTCCCAGTTCGTCATTTTTTTTTTTTTTTTCTTTCAAAATAACACATAAAAATTTGACTAAACCTTAATTTTGAAGTCAAATTAAGATCTGCGTATAGTTTTGTAATTTTATCAAATTTTTGTGAAATAATTGAAATTTGAATAACTAGTTTAAGCAATAATAAATCAAGATAAAAACTGGTTCTGGTGGTTATGGTTAGTTTCAAAATTACTTCTCCCTGGTTGTTCCCTTTATTGGGAATGGTTCTATAAATTTTTTCAACTGGTTCTAGTGCTGGTTCTCATTTGAAAATTCAAAAAAAGTGGTTCCCCTGGTCTTTTTTTGGTTGTTCTCCCAAGTGGTTCCGGACCCTGATAGGTGCTTGTAGACTGGTAGGTATGTATACTCGATTACTTTGTAGGATAATTCCTTTAAGAAGATTAAATTCAGGATTCGGGACTGACACGTGAAACGTAAAATGGATGTAGCGGTGTTAGTGGAGTGAAGAGGGGCCAACTTGAAAACGGTGTAAAAAATAATTTTTACATAGCGTTCATATGGGAACGTTCTATTATTTTACAAATTTCTCCAGAACGGTGGCAGATGCGTAATTTTTTGTAAGAACTGAATTTAAAGTAAATCAAATTATCTTTAAATGCTATTCAAACAAAAAATTACACAAATGTCTCGTTTTCGAGAAATTTTGTAAAAACAAAACGTTCCTGTACAAACCTTATGGTGACGATTTCTTCTACACCGTTTTCAAACGAGCGCACACTAGCGCTACCTGGATGGATGTCCGTCCTGAATCGATGGGAAAAATAATCGATTAATCGATTATAATCACAGAAGGCAATTTGAACGATTATTTCATTGTTTTGGCCCATTTTTCCAAAATTTTGTTAAAAATTCCCTTAAAGTTTCCATGGACCTCACAAATTACCTCAAAGTCAAAAGTTTGAGGTCCGTGAAAATTTTTCAGGAATTTTTCAAAGTGCCCCACATGCCAAAGATTTTTTTAAAATTTCAAAAAAAATATGACAACTTGGCAAAAAATACACATTAATTAGTGCAAAGCTCTTTTTTTCTACATTTGCTTCAAAATTTCCCCTATTTTGCAATTTTTTCCAATTTCAGCTCAAAAAATGAAAAATAAAAATTAATCGATTGTGCGATTATTTTGGTAAATAATCGATTAATCGAGATCGATTATTTTTTAGGTCGATTAATCGATTATTGAAATAATCGATTAATAATCGCCCATCACTAGTAGTTGGTTAAGGAGTGTTGCATATAGCTTCAATTTTATCGTTGGATTTTTGTAAACCTTGAGCAGTAATCGTATGTCCCAAATACGATACTTTTCCTTGAAAAAATCGGCATTTATCTGAATTCTAGTGAATATTCATTGAGCGAAGTCGATCTAAGCATTTGCGTACACGTTAAACACATTCTTCCAGAGTAGCGCCCGCAACTATAATCAGTGGTGCGGCCCGGACTGGGACCGGGACCTGAAACCCAAAAAAGCCCCGATCCTTTTATTCTTAAGCCCAATATGCAAGCCCCTAAACCTTAAAAATTTTAGTTTACAAAGCTCGGCCCCGAAACCAGAAACCCTTTTACTGAAATCTGAGCCCCGAATGTGAGCCCAGAAACCCGAATCCTGATCGGGGCTTTTCAGGGTTTTCTGTGGAAATGCAATATTTTACAGTTGAGAAATGATGGAGATTTTGAAAACATTTATAAATTATTTTCGATTGAAGTCAAAAAATCAATAACATTCCACATATTTTTTAATTTCCAAAATTCTTGAATTTTTGAGATTTTTGTGAAAAATTAAGTATACTGTATAACGAATCTGCAAAACAATTCACTTTTGAAAACCATTCAAAAGAATTTCAACAAATAAATTTCAATTGCAGTTGTCCTTTTTCCGTTTTTTTATTTTTTTTACTTACAACTTTTTAAAAACGGAAACGAGGTGAGTTTTTAGAAACATTTCGAGAATTTTTTCCTTCCTGGAAAGCAAATTCAGCGGAACTTATAAAAATTTAACGCTTCCAATACTAAATAACTCATAACTGTACCTAAAAATTATGTTTTTGCAGATTTTTCATATTTTTTTTCCAAACTTATTAAAATTTCTTTAGATTGTGAAATACTTATCTGAACAAATTACATAAAAATAAAATGGTAAAATTAAAGAAACCATTTTGAATTCACAAAATTTTAGGTTTTTAAAACTATTTTTTAAATTTGTGGAAGAATTTCATTTTGATTTTCCAGATTTTAAAGCCAATTGTGGAGTCAGACTTTGGAGCTGAATTTTGAAGTCAAAAAAGTTGGGGGGAGTAGGGAGGTATGATATAATTCTGTAATCCATTGAATTTGTAATTTTTTGCCTCAAGCCCCGAAAAGCCCCGATAAGCCCCAAACATTTTCATTAAAGCCCCAAACAGTGAGCCCCGAAACCCAAACCTGAAATTCTCAAGCCCAAATCTTAAGTGGTGGTTTTAAGTGTCCTGAAACCTAATCCGGTATTATTTTTTGCGAAAAGTTGCGAAAACGGTCTTGACGGGCGATTTCCGGACAAAAATGCCTAAAAAATCACATTTTTAGCATATCTTAATGTTCAAGTCCGCGTCAGTCCCCGTTTGTGGTTTTTATTGTATAGTTTTAAGTGTCCGGAAACCAAATTCGGGGTTGTTTTTTGAATCAAGTTGCATGCGCGGTCCACACGGGCAGTTTCCGGCCAAAAATACGAAAGAAATCCTCATTCTTTGGTGTAATTCAACCGTTTAGGTAGGGCCAGCCCCCCCGAAAAAAGTTCTGGCCCCCGCTTGCCCCCCCAAATTCATGTTGTATTTATAAATTTACGTTACAGTTACACCAAATGGGGATTTTCAAAGCATTAAAACATGAAAAAACGTCTTTTTAGAGCATTTTAAATTCAATTTTTTCAAAACTTCGCCCTCGCTTCGCTCGGGCACAAACAAAATTACACTTCTATAATTTATTTGAAACGAAAGTACGAAAAAATGCTCCCTTTTTACCCCCTCCCGATTTTTAGCCTGTGAAAAAAGTCAGTCCCCCTTTTCCACTTCGAAAAAGCAAAAAAATTGTCCAACACACGGCCCCTTTTGTGCCCCCCAATTTTCCATTCTGTCGACGCCACTTTACCTCTATCACAATTTGCCGTTTACTTGCAGTTTGTCACTACACTTCTTATTTTCTCCTTTAGCTTACTAAATTGTTTGTATTCCCCCATCTCCAATAGCATACCTAGTTATTGGTTCAAGTTCCAAATCACCTCTCCCTACAGAGAATATCAACATCAATGCTATCATTATAGTGTCCTTTAAAACACATAGTCGATGCACGAGCTAAGATGAGTACATTTAGGCCTAGGCTCTTTCACTAAACCTTCATATCCAGGTTGTCATGATTCATAGAGAGTATTTTACATATTTAAGGTAATCAAAATTTTGATACTAAAGGCAACATATCATGCATGCCTGCATGGAGTTATGCATACTTGAAAATAATGTAGGCATAAAAACTATCATGCGGCATCAAGTTAATTTTTGTTAGAATTTAGAGATGGCGTTGGCAGCACCAGTTCACCTCTCTAAAATTATATTTGTTTTTCAAAATCGTCTGACATACCCATTAGTTTCCGCACGATTCGAGACACTCTCGATCTCGACTTGCTTCAGAAGCCGTGCGACACTTACAAACTTGGGAAGTAAAGACATACATAAACCGCAAATAACGAACGTATATTTTCTACTAATTAACGAACAACTTTAACGTATTAATTAATTAATTATTACAACAACCATAACTATAACAAGTACAAGGAACAACAGAACAATACAGAACAACTTAACTAAAACGTCATTAACTCTTAACCAATCACAGCGCTCCACAGCTACGAGAACGACGGAACGGAAACGAGAATCACCCAAAGTAGCTGAACAGAGGCGGGAGGTAAAAGGGGAAATACAACAAGAACAACAAGGACGAGCAGTCCTCTGACGCTCCCCCTATTTCAACTTTTACCGGAAATTACTAAAGAACAGAAATAAACAAAAAAAAAAAAACAACGTTAGCCTAAATCGGTACAGAGTAACCGAATTTAGTAAGTAAGTAATCTTTTATCGTTTTTCTCTTTTCCTTTAAACGAAGTCATAATTTTAACCCAATAAACGAATAAACAAAGTATTATAAACGAATAATTAATAGCGCCATAAACGAAATAAGTGATAATTTTTACCGCGCTTCTTCACACAATAGGCGTGAGTTTAGAATAGAATATGCATAATAAACGAAAATAAACGCAATATTTAACGGTGTTCGAGAACCGATGAACGCTAAATAATAATAAAGATATTGAAACGAAAATATTGATCGGTATAAACGCACCAATAACCGCTAATTAATAAAAAAAACGAAAATGTTCAATGAGAACTATTCACATAATATAAAAAATAACAATAATAATAACTGGGTTAACGAATAACAATATAGGATAATATCGCATGGAAGCGAAACGTGTCTTGATTGGTCGGAATTTTATGCGAATTCAGCTCGATCCAATCACCTTCTTTTTAGAACGATTCCATGAATTCTGAAACAGATAAACAGTAAACGCATTTTATAGACAGTGTAGTGATCGCTTTATTTTTCTATATTATCTAACGCATATTTTAACGACTAAATAACGATGCTGTAAACTTTTCGAACTGAGGTTTAGGTATCGCTTTTGTGAAACCATCTGCAAGCTGTTCGTGGGTAGGTACCCAACGAATTTCGATATTTCTCTTAAGCGCTTCATATCTAACGTAATGATAGCAAAGTTTTACAATGTGCTTAAGAGATTGGGAATCTTCCGACTTTGCCATTTTAATCGCCGCGGTGTTGTCCTCGAATAGAATCGGTCTAGTATCAAGTAATAATAATCTTTTAGTCATTTCTTTTATGCACGTGATTTCTTTTGTTGCCAATGACATGGCGATGAACTCTGACTCAGCAGTAGACAGTGCAACGTGTGCCTGCTTTTTCGTTCGCCAGTGTACTAGATCGCCAAACAATTTGATCAAGAAACCTGAGGTTGATTTTCCAGCGATATCATTTGTGCCTAATGATGCATCGGCGAAGCAAATTAGATCATCAGTTCTACCTGTATACCGAATTTTATAATCGACAGTGCCTTTTAAGTACCTCAAGATTCGAACGAGTAAGTAATAATCGTTGATGTCGTATTTATCTTGCTTAAGACTAGCTTTATTAACCGCATAGCAAAGGTCTGGTCTGGTACCATTTGCTAAATATAGTAACGAGCCAACTACCTCGCGGTATGGCATAATTTCTTCTAATTCTTCGATTGAGTGATTTGTTTTTAACGGCGTTTTCTTTTCAGCTTCGTTCGTAGCGCATGGAGAATCTATCGGAAAACAATCGCTCATATGGAAACGTTTCAAGATATCCAACGAAAGCTGTGTTTGATGGATATCGAGTGTTTTATTGGTACGATTTCTTTCTATTTCTATACCTAAGAAACGCTTCGGTTCGCCTAAGTCTTTCATTGAGAACGATTTACCTAAATTGTGTTTTAAATCGCGAATTTTGTCGTTACAATTACCGATGATTAGCATGTCATCTACGTACAGAAGTAGCATGACGAAACGATTTCCTTTACGCCAAATGAATATGCATGATTGGAACGGATACACTTTGAAACCTAGTTTGAGCATCTCTTCTTTAAATTTTTCGTACCACCGCTTAGGACTTACTTTTAGACCGTATAACGCTTTATCGATATGTAATACATGTGTATGTCGTAACTTATCGTAATGTTTATGTCCCTCAGGTATATGCATATATACATGCTTCTGTAGCTCACCATGGAGGAACGCTGTCGTAACATCCATTTGGTGAATATCGAGGTTATATTTATTGGCTACCGACAGAAAGAAACGAACATCGCTCATGCGAGCTACTGGTGAGTAAGTCTCAGAGAGATCATACTCGTTTTTATCGGCATAACCTTTCGCTACTAATCGCGCTTTAAATTTATAGAAATCGGTGTGTTCTAATTTGCATTTGAATAACCATCGCGAGTGAAGAATTGGAGTACCTTTCGGCAACGTGTCTTTGCTAATTAACGAGTAAGTTTTATTTTTATCTTGTGAGCTAAGCTCCGAATTAACCGCTATTAGCCAATCGTCTTTATTTTTGCTACACATCGCTTCTTTAAACGTTTTTGGTTCCTGAATTCTATCTTTCTTAGGCTTTTTGATCGCAGAATCGCAATTTAACGAAGTTAAGTGAGCGCTTAAATTTAACGAAAATGTTTCCCTAATTAACTGAGGGTTTTCTGTTTGTTTGAATTGAGCATCGATCGAATTTATAAAATTTATTTCTTTTTGCAGTGACATCGGATTTGAAAAACCTAAACTGTTCCTGAATGGGTTTTCTTCGATCTCTATCGAAAACGAACAAGACGTTGGCCGAAGGATTTTGATCGAGCTACTAGGAGTAGGCGTACCGATTTCCCACTCATCGCTAGGTGTTTGAGGGTAAACGCTCCTGTCGTAAGTGCATTTTGAGAGTCTTTCGGATAAAATCGCCGTACACTTTGGACTCTATGAACATAACGTTTTGTGATCGAGTAAATTTTGCCTGTCGTCGGTTGTATCAGAACATAGTGAGTATCAGCGCAATGTATTAAAAATCCACGAGTTGCTCTCTCACCAACTTTCTTACCGGCTGATGGTGGAGTATAAGCAAACGCTAGGCACCCAAATCGACGTATATATTTGACTGTGTTATCGCGATTGTGAAAAATTTGATATGGGGTTTTGAAACTTATCGATTTTCGAGGTGTTCGGTTATAAATATCTATCGCAAAACTCAACGCATACGCCCACATCGTATCTGGGAACCCTGAACTTATTAATAACACCCTAGTAATATTCATGATATCTCTGTTAAACTTTTCCGCTGTACCATTCAAATTAGACGAAGATGGAGGGGAGGTTTGAACTTCTATCTTTTCTCTTTCAACAATCGCTTTCATATCCTCAGTAGAATATTCTGTACCATTATCGCGACGAATAAATCCAATTTTAGCCGAAGGACCGCGAATTTTTCGAACACTTTTTAAGTAATTTTCAAGCGCTATATGAACGAATTTCTTTTCGGTTAACGGATAGCTAATTGCATAACGAGTAGCGTCATCGATGAACGATACTATGTACTTTGCTCCGTGTTTTACCGTAGGAGGATCGATGGGACCCATTAGGTCAGAATGAACTCCATGTAAGGGTTCTGTACATCGCTGACGAACGGTAGAATTCGGTAACGCAGTCGATTTTGCTAACTTACAGTCAACGCAGTCAAGTATGTCTTTTGAGAATTTGACATTTTTCAGCTCTGGTATCGTTTTTGCTGCGTATTCTAGATACGTTTTTGACGCATGGCCTAATCGAAGATGCCAAAGATAACCTATCGAATTTCTAAGTGATCGAACGTTTTCATTTGTAAGAGTTTTTATGTCATTTAATTTCATTTCAGCTTCGATGTCTAGGTACTTAGCTAACGCTTCAGCATTATCGATATCGTTGTAATCAAATTTTTCTGTCCTAGCGTAATCATGATCGCCACAGCTTGTGTTAGTTGGAACCGTAACATCGCTCATAGTCTTTAATTTAACGCCAGAAGTACTAGGTTTTGGATCGCTGGGATCGTTCGTTGTCTTTAATTTAGCGCCGGAAGTACTAGGTTTTGGATCGCTTGAACTCCCCCCCGTTTGTGTATCGATGTTTAATAATTTTGGTACCGATGGTACTGACAGCATATTTAACCACCAAAATTTTCCATCGAAATTGCCGTTCACGATTACTTCGCTATTTTTATCTCTTATAATTATATTATTAATATCTAATGTTATCGTAGCACCTGCCTGAACAAATTTTCTGAGCGATAATAAATTTTTCGAAATGTGCGGTGAGTAATAAACATCCTTAATAATAATCGCTTTTCCATTTTTGCGTTTTGTTACTAGATCGCCTATATGGGAAATGTTTAATTTCGTACGGCTGTCAGCGCCGGAGACCGTGACTGAATTTATTTTACGCACATTGATAAGACCGCTGGCATCAGTAACGAAATGCTCGTCAGCGCCTGAATCGCTCAGAAAACGATAGATACAAGATGAACCGAATAAATTGTTGGAATTACCTGGCGGATTAACTCCCTCAACCTCCATCGCGTTTGCCACTGCAGCTGGAGCTGCATTACTAGCGCCAGGCCTCGTATCGGTAGGTCTTGAGTTTCTTGCTGGCCTCTTCTGAGGGTAACGCTTTGACGTGTCTTGGCGTGACTGCTGTCGTACTAATTTAAACCTCGATCGCTCGACGGTACCGTTAGGGCAGTTCCATGATTGGTGACTGTCCGTCATCTCTTTACAATTATAGCACTGCCAGCGCGTACTGTGGCAAACTTTGTATGAATGTCCTCTTTTTCCACAGCGCGTACATTGAAGGAACGGTCGATTTGCCTTAAACGATGGACGCTGAAACTTGCCTCTGAAACCGCCTCTCGAGTGTCCACCTCTGGAGTACCGATTATTTGACCGAGTAAATGCTGCCGTCTTATCGCCGTCATCGTTGGTTCTATCTCTCGTCTCTCGCCGGCCCGCTTCTTCAGACAACAATATTCGTTTTATCGAATCGATGGATTTGTTCTGATCGCTATTGTAGGTAGATATCGCCTCTGGGCATTCTGATTTGATCGCAGCTAAGAAGTTGTCCAGTATATCAACTGTGCGCATTTCCCAGTCGTAACGCCTCATCTCCTTTTCAGCATTTTCGAACCTGGTTATAAAGGATTGAGCTGATTCTCCGCGATTCATGCGAATCGAATTAAAACTCCTCTTGATCGCAAAACGAGCGGCAGGAATGATGGGCTGTACCCTATCCTGTAATTTTTGGAGCATCTCAGCCGGATTGGCGGCGTCAGCGATATGCGATTTGAGAGCGTCGCAAACTCTGGTAATTATAAATGTTTTGACCCAAGCTACTGCCCTGTCAAAGTCAATGGTGTTACCTAATCGCGGTATTACGTAAGTACTCGGTGAAATCAAGTGAGACAGATTTAACGCTTGTAATTCGGTTTCCACTACAGTTTTCCATGTCGTAAAGTTGGTGTCCAACTGTAGAACAAATACCGGCAGCGATGAGTTGTTCATAAAAGGCAGGCGAAGACTGCTCTGATTTGACATGTTTGGCGGCACCGGAATTGATTGAGACGACGTCGTCTTAGTTTGCGCCGATTGACTCTGTGCAGGAATGGATTGGGACGTCGTATAAGGTCGCTGATTTCCAGTCTGCGTGTTTTCCGGCGGCGGTGGTGGTGGAGGCGGCTGTGTGAATATCGGTGTCAACGTAATCGCTCCATTTGACCCAATTTGGAACCTTCCGGCCATATTATTTATCGGTTCGTACGGTAAAGAAACGCTTTGAGTAGCCTGATTGGCTGTAATAGACATTTGAGCCATCTGCGGCGTAGGAATAGGAATCGCTGAACTTACGCGTGACGTAGTAATCGGTGTACTATTTATAATCGCAGGTAATGATGTAGGAACGGACGTAGCTTGTTGATTAATCGCCGTATTAGAGCCTGGTGCCATACAACGCAGCCCTTGGGCTGAAATGAGCACCGGAGGTGACATATTCGTAGGATTACCGCTACTTACACTGTGAACAACCGCTGGTATCGATATGGGCCGCTGGTCGGCAGTATTTACCGAGGACGTATCTATAGGAACGCCGGAGTGCCCTGGTTGGGACTTTTTACCACCTGGGGGTACCGCTAACTCTCTCGGATCGTAAGTATCGTGATCGCTCTTTTTAACTCTCCGTTTCTCATTTCTATCGCTCTTCGACGATTTCGCATCTCGCCTTCTCTCGGGAGACTTACCCCTTCGCTTTCTATCGGCTATCGGCGGCGACATAATGGACACACACGTAATGGACGCACACGTGCACACGAGGATCACGCACTATTTTTCTTACACTTTCCAAACGCTCGCTACCACTTCAGAAGCCGTGCGACACTTACAAACTTGGGAAGTAAAGACAAACATAAACCGCAAATAACGAACGTATATTTTCTACTAATTAACGAACAACTTTAACGTATTAATTAATTAATTATTACAACAACCATAACTATAACAAGTACAAGGAACAACAGAACAATACAGAACAACTTAACTAAAACGTCATTAACTCTTAACCAATCACAGCGCTCCACAGCTACGAGAATGACGGAACGGAAACGAGAATCACCCAAAGTAGCTGAACAGAGGCGGGAGGTAAAAGGGGAAATACAACAAGAACAACAAGGACGAGCAGTCCTCTGACGACTTGTTTAAAAATTCAAAACAGTTCTCGCGAATAAATTTTGTCTTGCCGCTCAGTAGATAGGATTATTAAATTCTGTGTCAATCAAAATATCGACTTTTGTAGATTCGACCCCTTTATTTGTCGGTTTGAGTGTTAAATTAAGCTGTACAGTTGAGTGTATACCTCAGTATACCTTGAATTGGAGAACTGATTTAAGATGACTCACCCTATGCCAGCACCGCAGATTCATTTCAACAATAATCGTATGTATTTAAACCCCACATTACACCTAGTCACTGATAAACATCAGAATTACAGCGCAGCAAAAATCAGCAAAATTAGTCGATTTTCATCGAATTTTCGTTGATTTTTCCAAGAAATTCACTGATTTTTGAGTAACTTTTCTGATGATTTGCTTTCAATGAAATATTTCACACTGATTTATTATTGTGCTGCAATTCTGACTGTTTTTCAGTGATTTGAAGCGGTGGATTTTATTTCTACCCGTTCCGCAGGCAGATATAAGACGCGGCCAAAAATCTCGAAGGGAGGGGGGATGGAAAATGCAAAATTTGACAACTATCGTGTTTTTTTAGGGTTTTTGCGCGACTCGCGAAAAACCCTATTGCGATCATTTTTTTTCCTCCTCCTTCTTATTTTGTTTTGTCGGATTTTTCAATTTTTAGCCAATTAGCGAGCCATATTTATCCTATTCAACTACCTATCTAATTATTTACCCAATCATCATCCAATTCTGATATTACTAAGCAATATATATTCTTAGTTATATTTAAAGCTAGGTCCACACTAAGCGGATTACCTGTATTGTTGATCTGTTTGATCGATTAAAGCACATTTTCCCAGAGATGGAACGATTATAATCAATGCTGCATCGATTGTATTTTCAAAAAATATCGATGCACAAAATTTATGTATTCCTGATTGGCCGTAAGCAGTGATGGGGCGATTCAGCGATTTAAAGAATCGGATTCAGGAATATGCGATTCATCAATTTTGAAGAATCGGATTCTTAAAATGCGATTCTTTTCTGGGAAGAATCGCGATTCAGAATCGGATTCTTCTGCGATTCTTTTGCGATTCTTTTTTTTAAAATGTTGTACATGATCGTATGAGGGTATGAGTGGAATCTAACGTCGGATTCGTGTTACTCAGATCAAAATATCCTGATAAACACCCTTTTCGCGATCATTTTACTTTAAATCTCGAAATTCACTTTTTTCAGTTTTTTCACCCATTTTTTACAACAATAAAACTAAATTTCGAGATTTAAAGTAAAATGATTGTGAAAAGGGTGTGTATCGGGGTATTTTGACCTGTTTAACACAAATACGGAATTGGTTTTTTCATTTGGTCATTTATTTTTGTATAAAATGGTCAAACTTTGGGTTGAGTTTTTGCAGAATTTTTTTCATCAAGGTACACAATTTAGGGGCATTGGATTGAAAATCGGGCCTGGGGCCAGAAACACCCCTTATCCGGCTATACCCTTATTGAAAAAAGAAAAAAAGAAATACTTATTCAACAGTGTATTTAAAAAGAATCGCAAAAGAATCGCAAAAGAATCGTAGATGCGCGATTCAGTCACAAAAGAATCGTGAATCGCAAAATTGCGATTCACCAAATTGAAGAATCGAATCGCGAATCCGATTCAGAATCGGATTCAGAAATTCTTTACGATTCACACCGGCGATTCTGAATCGGCCCATCCCTGGCCGTAAGTACGTTATGTCAGAACTCAAATTCTTTTGATTAGAAAAACAATTACGTCACGTATAATTTGACCAATCAGAAAATTGAAAATTAATCTCTGATTAATCCATTATTAATCGATTCTGGTCTGATTATTATAATTGTGGGATGAGAATCGATAATAAACTATTAAAATCATATTCGTTTCATCACTGCGATTTTCCAAAGTTCGCAACTTTGAGTTAAAATTCATTTTTTTGACAGAAAATTTTTCTGGAAAAATTCCAAAATACTTGAAACCAGCGAAACGGCTAGAATAGAATTGAAGCGTCCGTTTAAAAAACCAGAATCTGTATATGAGAAAATGGGCCCAGGTGTAACCTTTTTTTTCGATACACGTATGGTATGTCCCCTTTCTCATATACAGATTCTGGACTATGGTTGTTTTTTAAACGGACGCTTCAATTAAAAAATAATAAACTAAAAGCAAAAATCCTCTTGTAATCAGCGACTAGCTGATGGCTTGTCTTATTTTGTGCTTTTCCGGGCATTAAAATTTTCCCACTTTGTGAGAAAATATATGCAAATATGTGGGATGAATATTAAGATTACTTAAATTTTCATCCCAAAATTCATCACAGCATCTGGAGAAACATGGGATGAATGATGGGATGGATTTTCATCTCCAAATTCATCCATGCATCTGGAAAAAAGTGGGATAAAAATTGAGATTAATTATCACCCCCAAATTCATCCATGCATCTGATGCATAATAAGTTGTAACAATATAAGTCAGAAAAGTGAAAAATCCTATTGGTACATATAATAATACGGACTTTTTAGCTAAAATAAAGCCCAAACCCAAAATAAATTAGCAGAAAGGGGAAGTTTCGTATATAAGCTCAGTAAGGCATGTATTTCAATATTCCCGAACTTCCCTAAAATTGGTAAATATTTTGACCCCTTTTTGGGGGGTGAGAGGGTTCAAATTTTGGGTTTTCGCCCATAACTTTCGAAATTACGCATTTACAAAAAAAAAGTTGAAACAAAAATTGTAGAAAATTAAAAAACACATAATTTTGTTTTCAACAGTTTTTCCCTACGACGTCATGCAAGGGAACTGGGGCCTTTCGAAAAAAATCAATTTTGAAAATTCCCTATTAACAGGAATAATTACCAAAAATCGGGTTAATCGACTTTTGAGAGCGGTTTTTTGCATAGTGCATCCCATTACTATGTAGAACAAGAAAAATGTATAGCCGACCCCTCATCTCAAAGCAGGGGGTGGACCCTCCGTAGAAAAAGTCGCGTTTTCCCCAAGCATAGCTCATCTACAGTGAAAAATTCGAAAAATTGGTTCAAACAAACGTTGTAGAGCGTTGAAAGACAAACATTTTACTTTTTTTCCTTTTTTTTAATGTGGTCGTGGGGGAGAGTTATCGCAAAAAGAAAAAAAAATCGTCGCACTACCACGCCTTTTGAGGCCTAATTTGGGTCCAAGGGTTAAATGACTATAAAAATCGAGTTCAGTGATTACAAAAACCCCAGAACTCCACTTTTTGGGCCATCGGTTCGCTAGATTTTATACCAGATCTACATGAGTAATTTTATTGAGTAGATGAAAAATTTTTGAATGCCGCGCCGCTTTTTTTCTTCTTTCAATAACTCGCTTCTAAGACCACGCAGAAAAAAAGGAAAAAAAGTAAAATGTTCGTCTTTCAACACTCTACAACGTTTGTTTGAACCAATTTTTCGAATTTTTCACTGTAGATGAGCTATGCTTGGGGAAAACGCGACTTTTTCTACGGAGGGTCCACCCCCCTACTTTGAGATGAGGGGTCGTCTGTACATTTTTCTTGTTCTACATAGTAATGGGATGTACTATGCAAAAAAACCGCTTCCAAAAGTCGATTAACCCGATTTTTGGTAATTATTCCTGTTAATATAGGGAATTTTCAAAATTGATTTTTTTCGAAAGGCCCCAGTTCCCTTGAATGACGTCGTAGGGAAAAACTGTAGAAAACAAAATTATGTGTTTTTTAATTTTCTACAATTTTTGTTTCAACTTTTTTTTTTGTAAATGCGTAATTTCGAAAGTTATGGGCGAAAACCCAAAATTTGAACCCTCTCACCCCCCAAAAAGGGGTCAAAATATTTACCAATTTTAGGGAAGTTCGGGAATATTGAAATACATGCCTTACTGAGCTTATATCCGAAACTTCCCCTTTCTGCTAATTTTTTTTGGGTCAAAACCTAAAAAAGTCCGTATTATAAGTTAATAAACAAATAAACACTCTCTGTTATGAAAAAAGGGACTCAGATGCAATTTTTTATTCAGTACACTTGAGTCCTTTCTCTCATAGCAGTACATCTTTAGGATTTTTCATTTTTCTGACTTATATTGTTACAACTTGATATGCTTCATTTCTCGAGATGGTGGGATGGATTTTGGTATGAAATTCCATCCCAAAATTCATTCTAGGGTTCTTCAGATGCTGGGATGAATTTGGGGATGATAATGGACTAGTTGCATGAAATTTTTTTTGAAAAACAAAAATACGACAAATCGAAAGTATACATTAAAAGATGAAGATTAAAAAAAAAATAAATGAAAATCGGTCCATTACAACTCGCGTAATGATTTTTTGAAAGTTGCCTTTTTTTGTAGCGTTGAAAAACGGAGGCGTGGTCAAATATGACGCTGTGACGTCAGGAAGTGGAATTTTATTCGTGGCGCAGCGCGTCGCGTCGAAAAAATTGTAAAATACTTTCATACGGCTACGCGCGACGCGCGATGCGACGCGCCGCGAATAAAATTCCACTTCCTGACGTCACAGCGCCATATTTGACCACGCCTCCGTTTTTCAACGCTACGAGAAAATGCAACTTTCAAAAAATCATTACGTGACTTGTAATGGACTGATTTTCAAAATTTTTTAAAATCTTCTTCATCTTTTAATGTATACTTTCGGTTTGTCCTATTTTTTTTTCAAAAAAATTTTAATGCAACTTGTCCATTAATATCAATATTCATCCCACGCTTCTCCAGATTCTGGGATGAAATTCCATCCCAAAATTCACCCCTTGTTTCACTAAATGCGGGGATGAATTTGGGGTTGAAAATTAATCCGAATTTTTATCCCATATATTTTCAGATGCTGGGAAGAATTTTAGGATGAAATCTGTCTCAAAACTCATTCCACGTTTCTCCAGATGCCGGGATAATTTCGGGGATGAAAATCAATCCCAAAAGTCATCGCACGTTTCTCTAGAAGCTGGAATTAATTTTCATTCCGAAATCCAAAATTATTGGAATTGATTTTCATCCCCAAATTCATCCCGGTATCGGTTGAATATTGGGATGGAATGTCACCCCAAAATCCATCCCAACATCTGGAAAAACGTGGGATGAATATTGCGATAAATTATCATTCCCAAATTCATCCATGCATCTGGAAATATGTGGGATGAAAATTGGGATTAATTTTCATCTCCAAATTCATCCCAGCATTTAGAAAAACGAGGGATGCATTTTGGGATGGATTTTCATCCTAAAATTCATCCCAAAATCTCGAGAAATGTGGGATGAATATTGGGATTAATTTTCATCCGGAAATTCATCCCAGCTTCTGGAGAAACATCGGATGAACTTTGGGATAGATTTTCAGACCCAATTCATCCGAGCATCTGGCGTAACGAGATGAATTATGGGATGAAATTTCATCTAAAAATCCATCTCAACATCAGGAAGTGTGTGGGATGAAAATTGGGATTAATTTTCATTCCCAAATTCATCCCAGCATCTGGAAATATGGGGATGAACTTTGGGATGGATTTTCATCCCCGAATTCATCCGGGCATCTGAAGAAACGTGGGATGATTGAATTTTGGGATGGAATTTCATCCCAATATCCATCCCACATATTTCCAGATACTGAGAAGAATTTTAGGATGAAATTCTTTCCCAAAATTCATTCCATGTTTCTTCAGATGCTGGGATGAATTCGGGGATGAAAATCAGTCCCAAGGTTCATCGCCCGTTTCTCTAGAAGCTACATTTCTCTAGATTCTGGGATGGATTTTGGGATGTAATTCAATCTCAAATTTCATCCCACCTTTCTCTAGATGCTTTTTCATTCCCATATTTATAGGAGGAACAATAAATATCCAGCAACTAAGGGCTGGAGATGAAGCAAGAACATCCGTGATATCAACTGCTGTCATATGCGTTGGATTGGTATCCGGTTGCATTACAATAGGTTATGCCTACAAAGATATCATTAGTTTTATGGGTGGTAAGAATTTTTTTTTCAATTAGGTATGCCTTATTATCATAATTATTTTAATGTGTGAAAATATTTTATATTTTTGCAGATGTGTGGTCTTGGTTTCAAAACATGAAAATTTAGTAATTTTAATTTGTTTTGGCTTTGCTTCGTGGAATAGGCCTCTTGGGGAACCACGTTAAAAAAAACGCGCCAATGAATGTACCTCATGGTGGTGTGGAAAACATTCATTTATTTGTATTTTTTTTTTAATTCTTGAAGAATTATATTAAATTTTTAAACGATTCAACTAAACCTGCTTACGAATCATTATGGAAAATTTCATTTTACATTTCTTCCTTTTGTCAATTGTTTTTCACTTCAATGCTCTCTTAATAATTATTTTCTCATAGGTATAAAAATGTGTCTACTTCTTATTATCAGTTATACAACTGATATAGAATAAGGGCCAAATTCATAGTCGTCACTTAAGTATCACTTGCCACTTAGTTGAGTGTTAGTATCGCATTTTTCAACTTTTTCATTTCATAATCAACACTTACCCAAGTGTTACTTAAATAAGCCTTACAAAAGTGTAAGTGTGACTTCGATAAGTAATCACTTCGTTTTTTCCATTTCATAAATGCCATTTTCATCTTAAGTAATGCTTTTGTTAGTAATCAATGACCACTTAAGGCGTTGAAATGCTAGGGATGGATTTTGACCCCTTAAGTATTCAATTTTGTCCCTTTTGTACGAATGGATGTTGAATACGATCATGATTTTAACCCAAAAAATAAATCGGAAGTAGGTACATCATAAAAGAACCCCACATCCAAAATTTGAGGTGCCGAAGTTCATTTCTCAAATTTTGGCGAATTTTTGAAATTTTATAATTTGGTTACCTCATTTCTCCGCAAAATAGGAAAATTCGATCTAATCAACAGGAAAATCTAAAATTTGGTGTGTACCCTATTTTCAACCTCCTGAATTGATTGGAAAAGGTTTTGAGACGTTTAGGAGCCTTCAAATTTTTTTTGGATTTTCCAGCGCTGGAAAAACCCCATAAAGATGGTCTATATGAACTTTAGCATATACAATCGCAAATAATCCTTAAAGGCGATCTATTTAATCGATTAAAACACAATTTTTTGAAATTTGTAACTTATGAAAAAAAAAAAAAAAAAAAAAAATGAGTTCAAATCCATATTTTTGGGAAATACCTTTTGTGGAAAAAATTAAAAATATGCCCACAGCGCACACATCGAGGTAAAGAGCTAAAAGTTGGTAGATATTCTATTATCGACCTGAAGAACAATTGGAACCTGTTTGTGTTTTGAGACGTTTCGGAGCCTCCAGAAAATTTTGAAATTTTCCAACGCAGGAGAAAAGCTTATAAAAAAAACTTAATTTCTGTAAAACTGACTACTCATTGCAGAATGCAAATTGATTAGGTTCCTATTGTAGAAAATTGACTAATTTTTGAAAACAAATCAATTTTTTAGAATGCAGGTCGCATTATAAGAGCAGCGTTTATCCAAAACCATTTTGGAGAAAAATTACATTTTTTTAAAGGTGATTCAAAAATTTTACTCTATTTAATGGGTACCTAGACCTACGTGAATACAATTTTTCAAAAGAAATTTCCTTGTTGTTTGAAACTGTTCGTAATTTGTAGTCACGCTTCATATTTGTCATTAATATTTTCATTATCAGTATTATTATTATTTACACTTCAATCTTAAGTCGCTAACTCAGTATCAAAATTAAACTCAGCACTACATCTACTTGTTTCTAGAAAAAAAATTATTTGGGCATTTTATTTCAAATAAAGTATCAAATTTAACTCGAACAAAAATGACCAACGTGATAACAAAATTATTATCAAACGCTATTCAAAAGTTCCGTTGCGTAGAAAACAAAAGGAACTTGCAACCATCAGTTTCTATTGAATTATTCACTGTCATTGGTTGATTTTCAAAAAATAAATTTGGCAATCACGCCTTCAAGAATAACTAACCAAAGTATCACTTACGTTTGTTACTTCTATAAGGAATTGTTTTAGGGTCAACTATGAAACGAAAAAAAAAACGACACTAATCTTAGGTCCTCACTCAAGTGTTAGTGTTAGAAGTCCCTAACCCTAATTCAAGTGACGACTATGAATTCGGCCCTAAATATAATTTTTAATCGGTTAAAGGAAGTTTAAAAATAAATATATACCTATGATAAACGTTAACGATGTTCGTATGTATTTTATTTTACATGTACGCCAGTTTAATGAAGGTAGCAATTTATTTAGTCAGTATGTATGAAGCGCAAAGCAAGGGCTATTTTTTTAAAAGCGTGTTAGTGTGTACAGCATTGTTAGTGTCAGTGATGTGGAAACGGAACGGAAACGTTTCCAAGAAATGCTCGGAAACGCTCGATTTTGAGAAACGGGAACGGGAACGGAAACGCCCTGCAATAATTTTAGAGAAACGGAAACGTGAATGGAAACGGAAACGTTTCTTTTAAGGAAATGGGATCGGAAACGCGAAAAAACGCGTACCCGGCGTTTCCAACGCATTTTAAATTTTTTTTTCATAAATTTTGATCTCAATTGGTGTCGAAATGTCGAAAATATTGAATTTTCTTCAATTATAATTTACATGGCAAGGTGTAGTATCAGGGTTGTCGCGAGTCTGCTCTGAAAAAGGACTCGCAAAGGACTCGAAGACTCGGAGTCGACTCGGAATGAGACTCCGAGTCTTTTTTCATAGAGACTCGCTCCTCAAAGACTCGGAGTCTCTCTTTTGAACGACTCAAAACTCAAACTATGCGAGCGAATCCTTCTTAGCGAGTCTATCGCGAGTCTCAGTTTTTTTTGAAAATGATTATATCAGTGATTAATTGAGAATGTCGAAAAAGTACATTCAATGAAAACGAGAGACCTGACTTATTGACGAAATTATATTCTCAGTCAAGACCTCAAGACAAAAATTTTTCGTTGTATTAAACAATTTTCACCTTGAGATGTATAATTTGGTCAATTCTTGTTTTCTTGAAAGAGAAAATTTTAATTAAAAAAATGTTTACCGATAGGAAATTTTCAGATAGAATTACACATAGTGATAGCAGAAAAAAAAGACTCGAAAAAAAGACTCGGAAAGGGACTCGAGACTCGCTGAAGACTCCGAGTCTTTTTCCGAGTCTTTTTGTGAAAGACTCGCTGGATGTCGACTGGAGCCGCAATTTCTTAGGACTCGCGCCTTTTGACTCGGAGTCGCAGTTTTCAAGGACTCGCGTCAACTCTGTGTAGTATATAATTTTATACACCCATAAAGGATTGGGAGAAAATTTTTTCATCATGAATAATTTTGCGATTTTTGGTAGCTTGGATTCTAAATTATACAGATTTTTTTACTAGCACTGGCCTACTTTGATCAATAAAATCATAAAATTTATAACTCTTTGTTCAAATCCTTGGTTTTTTTGGGAAACATTTTCCTAGAAAAAATATGAAATTGAACTCAACTCTGCTAAATTTCGGAAAATTGTGTTTTGATCGATCAAATAGATCACTAATATTGGTAATTTGAGGTTACAGGGTACTGAAATTTATATGAGCCATTCTTATGGAGGTTTCTCCAGCGTTAAAAATTTCTAAAATTTTCTGGAGACTCTGAAACGTTTCGAAACCGCTTCCAATCGATTAGGGAGGTCAAAAATAGGGTATAATGCCAAATTTTATCAATTTTCGTTGATTTTAAATGAATTTTTCGTGCCATGTAATTTGAAAAAAAAAATTATGGAAACGCGTGGAAACGCGTAGGAATCTACCTGAATCCATCGCCTCCACTTTTACTTATTTTGGTTATCGAAATTTTTCTGCCAGCACTGGGATTCGAACCTACGACCCTACAATCCTACAACTTCCTAACTACTACTAATTGCTAGCCGTGCAGGGAACCAAACGGCATCGGGTGCTCTCGGCTGGTTGGAAGGTTATTTTAATATTTTTTAATGGTTTTTTATTTATTTATTTTTATATTGTTAATCCTAAAGACTAAACCTCACCTCACCTTGACATTCAGTTGTTCTGAAAAAATTGTCGTTTTGAAAATTGTAAAATTATGATGAAATTGTTCGGGTGTTTTTTTACTATTGTTAATCCTAAAGACTAAACCTCACCTCACCTTGACACATTCAGTTGTTCTGAAAAAATCGTTGTTTTAAAAATTGTAAAATTACGATGAAAAAAAATTTCAAAAACATATTCTACCACCGAGGATCGAACCCGGTACCTTCCGCACTGTAGGCCGACGCTCTATCCACTCAGCTACCGGTGCTGCTTGCCGGAATTCGTTTGACAACGATATACATGTCACTAAACTACGTAAAACTACCCCCCATGCGCGCGTACGCGTATGCATACGTATACAAGCGTCCGGAAGTTGCCGCTAACTACCTAACTAAACATTGCGGCTATGGGGATACCTAAAGATAAAAGCTCACAATAACAGTTTTTATGATCACATTCACAAGTAACACATTCTGTACTCCATTTTCTTTCTTATTTAATGTTTAATGATACCAGGGTTGACCAGAGTCTGCTCTGAAAACGGACTCGCAAAGGACTCGAAGACTCGGAGTCGACTCGGAATGAGACTCGGAGTCTTTTTTCTTTGAGACTCGTTTTTTAACGACTCTAAAAAAGTCTAAATACTATGCGAGCGAGTCTTTTTTACGAGTCACAGTTTTATTTTTTTCTCATCTGACTGTATTTTTGAAGGTAAAAAAAGTGAAGTTTTTGGGTTTTTCAATGGTTTTTTCAACTTTCCGAAGTCGTGAAGATGGAATTCATCATTTACCATTCATTCACTGCAAAAATTCATTTACTGCAATTTAAAAAAAAAAGGGGGGACTCTGAAAAAGACTCGCTGAAGACTCCGAGTCTTTTTCCGAGTCTTTTTGTGAAAGACTCGCGGGGTGTCGACTCGGAGCTACAATTTCTAAGGACTCGCGCCTCTCGACTCGGAGTCGCAATTTTCAAGGACTCGCGTCAACTCTGAATGATACTTTATGGACATCTTTTTTCTGTGTAGGTAAGGTACCTAAATGAGCACAAAATTTAATTACTTTTATAGACCAAGAAAATTTTCTATCTGTTGAAAATCAGGTGACATTCACTTAATTAAGAATAGGTAGGACAATAAAAACAGCAATTTCCAAAAAAATTCTTTTGGTAAAAAAGAGGGATCCGTTGAAAATTTTAGATAAGTAGTGGTGGGTTAGAAAATTTTATACCTCAAAAAATCAAAATGAGAAAATGGAAATGTATAATAGAAAGATGAAAGAATGATTTTGTAGTGATCGAATTTTTTTAGATTTGTTTCAATTCATGTGGTAGGTACTTTTTTTACCATTTTTCAACGCCAAATTTTTGTCAAGTTCAGATTTTTCGACACTGTTTACTTGCAAAATTTCTTCTAAGAATTCGAATAAACCTACACAGTTTTTATTTTCATTTTTTTCTCATAATTTTCTCAACTGAATTTTTCTTCTGATGTTATTTTTCCACAACCAAACTTTTTTCTCATAATTTTCCCAACTAAAACTTTTCTGACGTACTTTTTTCTGCTGAAATTTTTTTCTTAAGATTTTTTCCATTGTTGAACTTATATTTTTTTTGAAAAGAATGATTTCTGTTTGGTTGACGTTATAAATATTTTGAGGAAAAAAATTCGGGTTGAAGAAATACTGAGAAAAAAAATTGGACATCGAAAAATTCTTCAGGAAAAAATTTCAGATGTGAAAATTGTGAGAAAAATTTTTTTCATGTCGTTAATCAAACAAAAAATGAAGTAAAGTTTCTTCTGAAAGGAAATGTTGGTAACATGGATATGTTTTTTTCTGTTATCCTGACTTTTTGATATTAAGGGTGTAGTTTAGTAGGTAAATTGAGTAGGTAAAAATGGAGATTTTTGTTAAGATATTACAAGGAATTGAATGAACGGATTTATTTCATTTTTGAATATGTTACTTCAGAAAGGTTATAGTTAGTGCGCTATCTAATTGTTTTTAGAAAAATCGATTATTTAACATCATTATCATACTCTGAAATTGGAAAATTTACGCCATTTTCACTCCAACATCATGTAGTGAGAAAAATATAATATGTGAAAAAAAGGACTAGATAGCGCACTTCATAAAGATCTTAGAAAGCTATGTTCAAATTTATTCAGCATTTCAGAGTAATCCCAAAATAAAAAATTACAATTACGTGATGATATTGATAGTCTATGAGATAACATCCATGATGGCCAATAATTTCTCTCGTTTGTACTGCTCAATATCGTTCAATTTATCAATTTCAAATCGCTTTATTCGTAAAGTTATTCGCATTTTTTTTTACATTTTTATGAATTTATGTTGTTTTTTGTTTCAACAAAACTAACAAAACTGAACCATAGATGTTTGAAATTCAATTAATTCCGAAAAAATTTGGCCAATTATTATAGTTTTAATAAATTTTAGCCTAAACGACATGATTATTTATTGAAATGACGAGGTCGCCAATTTAACTAAAATCTGCAACCATTTAGTTTTGTATAGGGCTGTTAAAAGTTCGTTATCAGACTGGTGTGTAAAATGTAAAAACATACATTTTGTACAGGAATTACATGAATTTATCAACTTTATTGATAGAAAAATGAAGTTTTGTGACAATTGTGAAAATTAGCATATTTTAAGCTATTAAAAAAGTATTTTGAAAGTGTAAAATTGTACACTTTTACACACCAGTCCAATGATATGACGTCAAAATGAATTGCCCTATTACCTATTTCCTCACATTTTTGGAAGCTAAACTACACCCTTAAGTTAATTTCGAAAATAGAAAAAATTTTGTTTTCAAAAGTCAGCTACTAAATTTCTGATATTTTTCTTGTCATTCTGACGTTCTGATATTAAGTTACCTAAATTTCTAAAATAGCGTTGAATAAAAACATTGATTTATGATTTTCTGACTTTCTGAAATTAGGTAAGTTAATTTCTAAAATATAAAAATTTATGTTTTTGAAAGTCAGCTTCGCGCAAAATAAGATCTTGAAAGATAGTGTCACGCAAAATGGCGTCTTAAAAATTTAGGAATGACCTATTACTTCGGAGCAAAAAACATACCTATCCATGTTAACCCTTTCGCGCCGACTTTTTATTTTGCATCAAAACTCACTTTTTTTTTCATAAATGTATTCCTTGTACCTTCTAATATAACATATATTTTCCTCGATTTTTTTCCCCCACCCTAATTATGAAATTTTTGACCGGGACAGCGTATGTCCCAGCAGGCAAATTGAACTTGTCAACTTGGGAACACGTATATCCCTTGCAGTACTATGGGTACCTGGGAAAATGGGACACACTTGAAAAGTATTACGTTTTTTGATGCAAAATTACGTAGTTTTGATGAAAAAAAATCAGTCTTCTATCGTCGATTTCATATTATCAATAAGAACCATGTATTTGTTATCAGAACAGCATATAAAATAATAATTTTGTAGCAAAATAATTGTGCCGCCACAGCCAATATTTTCTAATAGATTCCGACCTCCTACTTTATCATTAGGAATAGGAAGGAACCAAATATTTGTCATCAGCACAGCAAAGACCTGAGAAATATTTGGCTATGTTTTGGTCAGGGTTGACCAGAGTCTGCTCTGAAAACGGACTCGCAAAGGACTCGAAGACTCGGAGTCGACTCGGAATGAGACTCGGAGTCTTTTTTCTTTGAGACTCGTTTTTCAACGACTCTAAAAAAGTCTAAATACTATGCGAGCGAGTCTTTTTTACGAGTCGCAGTTTTATTTTTTTCTCATCTGACTGTATTTTTGAAGGTAAAAAAAGTGAAGTTTTTGGGGTTTTCAATGGTTTTTTCAACTTTCCGAAATCGTGAAGATGGAATTCATCATTTACCATTCATTCCCTGCAAAAATTCATTGACTGCAATTTAAAAAAAAGGGAGGGGACTCTGAAAAAGACTCGCTGAAGACTCCGAGTCTTTTTCCGAGTCTTTTTGTGAAAGACTCGCGAGGTGTCGACTCGGAGCTACAATTTCTAAGGACTCGCGCCTCGCGACTCGGAGTCGTAATTTTCAAGGACTCGCGTCAACTCTGGTTTTGGTACAGTTAATTCTGATATCTGATTGAAGGTAATTATTGAAAGTAAAATTCCTATTTCTTATTTTCGAAGTTAGTGAATAGACCCTATGATTTCTGTATTGGATTCATCACTCAATTCATAGTCTGGTAAATCGTCGCCCTCACCAAATACTCCTGAATTTGTTTATCCATTAACGTATGGTTGTCTGAAGGCACTAGATAAAAATATAAGCCGTCAAAGTTGAAAAAAAGTTCGTAGAAATTTCAATGAAAATTTACTCATTTCTTCGTTTACTGATTCCCCACTGAGTTTTCACTCAATAATAAAACTTTTTGCACCAAAATAATTGTCAAAGTATGCCCTTTTTATAAAAAAATACCCGGCTTCAACGGATCCTTACAAGTATTGGAAAAAATTGTTATCAGTAACCACAATTTTTACGACTTTCAAAACTGTATTGGATAGCACACCAAATATTGAAAATATGAAATCGGTGTTGCTTTTGAAGCAGAACAAAAATTGTAATGGATAGTTACGGTTCCCTAGTACTGCTGGGAATCGTTGCCGCATTTTTAGAAAGTTGCTATGTCCCACTAAAACAAAATTAGTGTCCCGGGACATACGTTGTCCCGTCCGGCGCGAAAGGGTTAAAAATGATTCTTTTCAGAAAAGATGTAAGTTCAACAAGAGAAAAATTCTTCAGAAAAAATTTCAGTGGAGAAAATTGTGTCTGAAAAATTTTACTTGAGAAAAATATGAGAAAAAATTTTATTGTGGAAAAATTACATCAGAATAAAATTTGGTCGTGGAAAAATAACATCAGGGAAAAATTTCAGTTGAGAAAATTCTGAGAAAAAAATTAAGAGTTGAACAAAATTGCGAAAAAAATTTGTGAAAAACTTCTTCAGAAAATTCTGAACTGTTTAAAAATGACGTAAATATTCCGGACTTCGAAAAAAATGTGGAAACGGCATTCAGAGGTATGAGTAAGGGTAAGGTACCCAGTGGTGCGGCCCCGAACGATTTGGTTTTCGGGTTTCGGGGCTCGGGTCTTGGGCTTTCAAGTAAAAATTTATTGGGTCTTGGGCTTGGATTTGGGCTTGAGAATTTCAGGTTTGGGTTTCGGTGCTCACTGTTTGGGGCTTTAATGAAAATGTTCGGGGCTTTTCGGGGCTTTTCGGGGCTTGAGGCAAAAAATTACAAATTCAAAGGATTACAGAATTATATCATACCTCATACCTCCCTACTCCCCTCAACTTTTTTGACTTCAAAATTCAGCTCCAAAGTCTGACTTCACAAATTGGCTTTAAAATCTGGAAAATCAAAATGAAATTCTTCCACAAATTTAAAAAATTGTTTTAAAAACCGAAAATTTTGTGAATTCAAAATGGTTTCTTTAATTTTACCATTTTATTTTTATGTAATTTGTTCAGATAAGTATTTCACAATCTAAAGAAATTTTAATAAGTTTGGAAAAAAAATATGAAAAATCTGCAAAAACATAATTTTTAGGTACAGTTATGAGTTATTTAGTATTGGAAGCGTTAAATTTTTATAAGTTCCGCTGAATTTGCTTTCCAGGAAGGAAAAAATTCTCGAAATGTTTCTAAAAACTCACCTCGTTTCCGTTTTTAAAAAGTTGTAAGTAAAAAAAATAAAAAAACGGAAAAAGGACAACTGCAATTGAAATTTATTTGTTGAAATTCTTTTGAATGGTTTTCAAAAGTGAATTGTTTTGCAGATTCGTTATACAGTATACTTAATTTTTCACAAATCTCAAAAATTCAAGAATTTTGGAAATTAAAGAATATGTGGAATGTTATTGATTTTTTGACTTCAATCGAAAATAATTTATAAATGTTTTCAAAATCTCCATCATTTCTCAACTGTAAAATATTGCATTTCCACAGAAAACCCTGAAAAGCCCAGATCAGGATTCGGGTTTCTGGGCTCACGTTCGGGGCTCAGATTTCAGTAAAAGGGTTTCGGGTTTCGGGGCCGAGCTTTGTAAACTAAAATTTTTAAGGTTTAGGGGCTTGCATATTGGGCTTAAGAATAAAAGGATCGGGGCTTTTTCGGGTTTCAGGTCCCGGTCCCGGTCCGGGCCGCACCACTGAAGGTACCCCATTATCGCCTACTGCCCAATGTCGACCACCTCGTCTATCTCCGGCGCTATGGGCGACAGCGAGCCGAAATTTTTTTTTCATATTCTTCATCAAAAATCCGGAAAATTAAGACCACTCCGACATCTTGAGAGCCAAAACTCGCGGAGAAAAGTTGAAAAGAAGAATTTGGAAGGCCAAAAACTTTTTTTAGCAATTGCTTGCACGCCTTGGAATTTTTTCTTAAAATTATCGAATTAAATGTTTCTATTGTTTTTGTGACTGAGAAAGTTCAAAGTTTCTGGTGTAATCATCGCATTTTAATAATTACAACTTTAAGTAAAAAAAATTCACTCAAAGTTCATTTTTATGGTGTGTCCCATTATCGACCACCTATAATCTCATGTAATTTGTTGTTTTCAAGTGATTTCGTTTTTTTCGATTTTCTCGAATTTTGGTTGTAGGGTTGTCATTTTGGTCTTAAATTGTTCATCTGTGAAAGATGAACACGAAAAATCTTTTTTCCAGTAGATTTCGTTTATAGCGGACAAAATCAGTCGGTGGTCGATATTAGGAACCCAAAATTTCGACCTCGTGTTTTGACATGTCTCAGAAAAAAATTCCTAAAAAATACTAAATTTTTTCGGATGATCCCGGGGCTTTCCAAAATTGTAGGGGAAGGATGTAGGTATCTATTAAGCCATCAATCACATTTCCAACTCTTATACTTTTAAAATGGCGAGGCCTCAAAAAAAAGTGGTCGATAATGGGGTACCTTACCCTTAGTGACGTCGACGTCATTAAGTTATTCAAGTTCCAGGTTTGGCTGTCTTGCCTTCACGTGTTGCAATCGCTCCTTTCATCAGGGTACCCTGATGAGGGAATCGGTCCCAGACTAATTTTCTTTTGTCTCATTTTTGTTGGGTAATGATTACCATGCAACAAAGTTTTTGTTCTGGCATTTTTTGGGGCATTGCTTACATTACACTTACTTGTGATAAAAATGGGTTCATTATATCTTATTATAGTTTGTATCTGGTACACTACACTTGGATAATGAGTGCGCTGTTAGCATTACCCTGGTATAATGTACCTACTTTATCCCCTAAATTAATGCATTCCATCCCAAAAAGTGTAGTGATCATCACTTGGAAAGGGGGTAATACTTTCATTTTTCCTGTTTCAATGTAATGATTACCCGAATTACAGGAGTTTGTCCCTTGTCACGGGAAATTTCCCCCTGATTTCATTTCCATTTTTTTTCAGTGTACTCAGGACTCAGTTCATTTGAATAATGAGTATTAAGTACAAGTGTAAGATGGTCTCAATATTCTTACATCATCCTTCACGATGTCCGCTATGACGAACATTACTTTTTAATCAAGTCAGCTTCTCTATACCTACATGCAGTTCTCAATGTCCGTTACAGCGACCATGAACTTTGAGCTTCAGTTCTGAAAAGCTCAGTCATAAGGAACATCCAACTAGAAATAAAATACATAATGTTAGATAGGTATTCTCAAAAACCACTCATCGCCTTAGATCAGGGGTGCTAAACCCAGAGGTGTTCCGATTCATCAAAAATTGCGAATCCGACCCCGAGCAGGAGCGATTCAATGAAAATAACGAATCCGACTCTCGTTTCTGCGATTCCGTATAGAAAAAGAATCCGATTCTTATTAGGAATCAGATTCTTTTCGCGATTCTGTGAGGCGTAAATTTAACCATCCCCAAAAATTCGTTTTTCCAAAATCCAATGCAACAAATTAGTCAAAATCAACAAATGCAATTTCAAATTTCAATGCGAATTTAAAAGGTTGTAAACTTTTTTACTAAAATTTGAAACTGAAATTGAATACGCAAAAATACAAAAAAAGATGGAATTTTTCTGATACATTTTTTCGAAGTTGAATTTTTTTGTGAAATTTTCTCAACTGAAATTTTTTTGAAGTACGTTTTTAAGTTGAAATTTTTTTCTAATGAATTTTTCCAAGTTGAAATTTTTTCTGTCGTAATTTTCTCAACCCAAATTTTTTTCTCATTATTTCCTGAACTGTAATTTTCTCTCAAGTATTTTTTCAACCCATAATTCTCCTCTCAAAAACGTCTCTAATATAAAAGAGAATACATTGTTTTCAAAAAATATATCGATATGACTCAATGTTTTGTGTTTATGTACCGGTGGTATCCGAATAATTATAGCTTCCCTTGATACTTTTTATGTGAGTAGGTAAAAGTGCAAGTGATCGTTCGCACTGTTCGCACCCGTTTGGATTTAAGGTACGTTTATACTCACCATAACTATCCGTAATTTTTTTTACAGAAAAGAAAAACGTACACAATTATACGGAATAATTTATGCCAAAAAAATCTCCAAAAAAGAATTAGTCCCCGCCCTCTTGACCACACAGCTCCAGTGTGAGCGAATCTGCGAATCAGCATCGCCTATCTACGAATAATACGTGCCAAATTTTAATGACTCCTCGTATTTATCTATTATTACTGACTTATTATTTTAAGGGAAGGGGGGATGGGAGAGACAGAGAAATCCAACGAATTGGTTTTCATTCGAAAATTCATTTTCTTCACTCTTTCCAATTTGAATGAAAGTTTTTTTTTAAAAAAAAAAGGTCTTATCGCAATAATAAATTTTTACGGTAACATATAATATAACATGTCACTGTATATTAGGGTGGATTGAAAAAAAAACATCTTAGATTTCGACCAAATTTGGTGGGGTGGTTTACTTTGAGTGGGAGACTACCCAAAAAAAATTTGAGCCCCCCAAGTGCAAGGGGAGGGGAGCAGGGGGTGCTCAAAGTGCACCTCCTTTTGAAAAAAACACAGTTTTTTGTGATTTTTAGAAAATCAAAATCGTGCGAGAAGCCTTCACAGCACTCAAAAGTTGCGATTTGAGTTTCTACAACTCCCTGATCCATCGCCGTCCTCATCCGATCAAAATTCAGACTGCTACCAGGGGGTCCAAAAGTTGCAGATTGCAAATATTTCAATAATCTGAATTTTTCACTAAGCTGGAATGATTTTTTTCATCAAGTAATTGAGCAAAAAAATTTTTTTTCGATCACTGAAAGTAAATTTTGAAAAAAAAATTATGAAAATTTTATGTACCAGTGCAGCCAATAGCGAATCGTAAAATTCCAAAATACAGAATTTATGCCAACTTTGAATTGATTACTTTTTCGCTTGAAAATATTATGAATTTTTTTCACTCACTAGAAGTAAATTTCGGAAATTTTTCAGAAAATTTTGTATATCAGTGTAGCCAGTTATAAATTCTACACTATGAAATTTACGTTAATTTCGAATTAATTTTTTTATTGTTTGAAAAATTCACAATAATTTTGTTTTCAGTCATCAGAAATGAAAATTTAAAAATTATTTTTTGAAAATTTTTACGTCAGTGCAGCAAGTAGCTAATTGTGATATTCTAATATTAGGTACGAACTCGAATGCATTTTTTTTTTTCATCAAGTAATTGGACCAATTTTTTTCCCCAATCGAAAAAAGTATGTTTTGAAAACATATCTTCACATCGGGATGCGCGGTCGTATGAACTGAACAAGATTTTTCACTGATTTGAGATTGGATTACGCCCTAGCGAAAAATTTTGAAAACCTCAAATTCAAAGTGCAATTTAAAACCGTGTTTTGGATTAAAAAACTTTAATAAAAAATCGGTCTTTTTTACTTCAAAACTATTTACAAATAAAAATACAAAGAAGCCGAGCGCAGTGAGGCCAAAGCTTTTGAAAAATTATTGGTTTTTAAACGTCGAAAATAAGTTCTAAGGAGAAAAAATATAATGAATATTAGTTGTAATAATTTGGAGGAAAGATATGAAAAAATGACTTCCGTAGGATTTAGATTATTTCTAAATTATGGAAAGGGAAAAATACAAGTACAATCAGGCCGAGCACAGCGAGGCCTATGTTTTTGAAAAATTTAGATTTGGGAGGTAATTTCACTGGTATTTATTAGTATTTCGCCAAAAACGTATTTGTCTTCAAATTTTCAAAAAAATTGTTTTGTATTTATTTTTATGCCTGCGAGAGAATATACCAGTTTTGTTTTTTTTTTCAATTTTCTAGCGTTCTCTTATGGAGCTGACAGCCTACCAGCTTGGCTTCTCAACAATGGCTTCAAAATCAAAACATACTTCTATTGATCTGATTGAAAACAAAAATAATACTGTGAATTTTTCAAACAATAAAAAAATTAATTCGAGATAAACGTAAATTCCATAGAGTAGAATTTACAACTGGCCACACTGATATACAAAATTTTTCGAAAAATTTCCGAAATTTACTTCTAGTGAGTGAAAAAAATTCATAATATTTTCAAGCGAAAAAGTAATCAATTCAAAGTTGGCATAAATTCTGTATTTTGGAATTTTACGATTCGCTGTTGGCTGCACTGGTGCATAAAATTTTCATAATTTTTTTTCAAAATTTACTTTCAGTGATCGAAAAAAAATTTTTGCTCAATTACTTGATGAAAAAAATTATTCCAGCTTAGTGAAAAATTCAGATTATTGAAATATTGCAATCTGCAACTTTTGGACCCCTGGTAGCAGTCTGAATTTTGTAGAGATGTTAAACCTCCTGATTTTGTTCCTCCTAGGAGAAAGTGAGTGATTGATTTCAAGTAATCGGAGGTATTTCCTCCTGTTTCAAAACCTCCGATTGATTAATCGGTAGTTTTTTTTTCATATGAGACTACAGATTAAACTACCATTTGCAAAAAAAAAATTGTAATGGTTGTAAATCTGGGTGAAAAATGTTGTGATTTTGAATGTATTATCTTCCATTACTCTTCATAAAATCACAAAACTCGAAAGAATCCAACCGGAAAAAATATGCTTGATGTAAAATTTGCGAAATTGAGAGCAAAATCAAACATTGAAAATCAATCGATTGGTTTGAAAAATAAATCGGTAGTTTCTCTAGTAAATTTTACTCAAAAAACCTCCTGGTTGTCCGAGGTTTTCAGGAGGTTTTTACAAAACCTCCGATTGATCAATCGGAGGGAGGTATTTCCTCCTGTAACATCTCTAGAATTTTGATCGGAGGAGGACGGCGATGGTTCAGGGAGTTGTAGAAACTCAAATCGCAACTTTTAAGTGCTGTGACGGCTTCTCGCACGAATTTGATTTTCTAAAAAACACAAAAAACTGAGTTTTTTTCAAAAGGAGGTGCACTTTGAGCACCCCCTGCTCCCCTCCCCTTGCACCTGGGGAGCTCAAATTTGTTTTGGGTAGTCTCTCACTCAAAGTAAACCACCCCACCAAATTTGGTCGAAATCCAAGATATGTTTTTTTTTTTTCGATCCACCCTACTGTATATAGAACATCAATTTTTCCCCAAAATTTTGACCTTGCAAACACACTTTAATTGAGTAGGTAGGTGGTGTACTAATCTAAATAATCTTTCAATTTCAAGAAAAATAATTCACCGGGGAAAGAAATAAGGACCTGAATTTGTAAAAAATAATAATAATAATAATAATAAAACCAACCTTGCAACCCCGATCAAATAACACAAATAATTATGTAAGTTCAACTTATCACGTCCATTATTTTTACATCATAAATTGTAATTATATTAATAGTTACGTTCGGTCAAGAATATCGCATCTAACATCTACCCTACCTATAAAAAGAACGCAAACACAAACTTGAGATGAAGATGAAGAAACGTTCACAGAAGACGATCATTTGGATTATTGCATCATCGGAGTGGAATATTTTTGACGTAAAAAATTTAAAATACTCGGACATACTTACTTGCAGATAATTTGTGCAATATGCACAAAAATAGTCTCGAAAAAATGGGCTAGATAATAAAATTACACATACTCAGTAGGTATGGATAATAGATAGATGCACAAATACTTTTAAAATATTTCATCAACATCACGGTAACACGACTATCAAGTACTGCAATAAATTTCTTGGATTTCCTAACGTATTATTCATTTGAAGGAAGGGAGGGAGGAGTAAATATCGTTCCCCTCTATAGGTAAGTATATGCATTTTCAGACTCTTTCACCGGTAGGTTGGGCTGGGCTGGGCTGGGCTGGGCTGGACTGGACTGGGGTCCAATGAGCCAAACAGTACGATGCACTGGCTACGTTCGAAGGTAAGCCTACCTTCCTACCAGCTTGAGAGTGTGATTTGAAGCCAAAGCGCATGACAGGAGGTAGATAAGTCCCTACTTTTAGTCTAGCAATACCTATATTGTTTCCATCTATTATAGGTAATTGAGTATTATTTTTTTCAATGACCTCATTATAGCTTCCTTTTTGAACGGTTCTCCTATAGTACCCTTTCTGAATGTACCTACTTGTCCGCCCATTTTGCAATGACACCCATCCGACCAGTTTCCGAGAAAAAAAGTTGTTGATTTCGAAGACTGCACCGGTTCTCGATTCGATGATAAAATAAGTCGATTGGGTGTAAAATATCCCGAATAATCTGTTTGTTCAAAAGTACATTTCAGCGAAGTCAATATTGATCATTTCTCATAGGTAGGGTTAATATTTATAGATCCAAACCCAGCTTGAGTAGATATTTCAGTAAGTACATACCTGGACCAAGACATGAAATGATAGCAGCACTCTCATAGTCATAGTCATAGTCATATTATACCCAGTGACGTACCGATAGGGGGGAGCTTCCCCCCTGACGAAATTTTTTACTTGTGAGTGTGGAAAATTGAACATTTCAACACATTAGTTGGGAAAATTTGTCATTTTCCCAACTGATAAAAAAGGCTTTTTTTGAACATTAAGCACGCAATTTTTTCAAATTTTCGCCCTCGCTTCGCTCGGGCATTAACAAAATTACAATTATATTAGTATATTACTATATAGGAGGTGAAAGTGAACCTTTTCTTGTCGAGTGCGAATGTTGGCGAAACGAGCCAAAGGCGAGTGAAGCCAACGCACGAGACAAGAAATGTTCACTATCACCTCCTACATTGTAAGATATTTTTCTTTATACACTTGAAGAAGCTTTTTTAAAAATTCTATCAACATTTTTAAAAGTTTTTTTTCAATCAAAAACAATCAATTCATAGAGTGCGCTAGTGAAGTATGATGAAAAGTAGTACTTTTCATCGCAGTGTGATGAAAAGTACTCTACTCTACAATGGTATACTTTCGTATGCTGCGGAGCGGGAGTAATGTTAAACTTTCATAGCGTGTATAAAGAAAAAATTATTTCAGTCAACAATGCAAAAAAAAGTTCCCTCCCTTGAAAATCTTTCTGTTATTCCAAGTCTTTGTACTTGCTTTCCACCCTCCGAAAAAAAGCTTCCGATGTCATTGTATCTACTTGATGAATCACGTCGGTAAACTTTAAGCTTAAAAATTGAAATCAGGGGTATCGAGAAATCGCATTCTAAGTCCTCGAAAAAAAATTTTGGCGGAGAACGTCCCTTTTTAAAAATCCGATCCATCCGTAAAATCACCTCCCAAATCTATTTTTTTTTTTAAACTTTGGCCTCACTACGCTCGGCCTGATTGTACTAATATTTTTCCTCAAAATTATTACAATTAATACCTATTCATTATATTTTTTCTCCGTAGAACTTATTTTTGATGTTTAAAAACCAATTTTTCAAAAGCTTTGGCCTCGCTGCGCTCGGCCTCTTTGTATTTATTCTTAAATAGTTTCAAAGTAAAAGTGACCGATTTTTTATTCAAGTTTGTTAATTCAAAGCACGGTTTTATTGCACTTTAAATTGGAAGGTTTAAAAAGTTTTCGCCCTCGCTTCGCTCGGGCTAAATTCATTTTTCTCGTATTCACATGGAAATACAAATTTTTTCAAATTGAATTATAATCATTTTGAAATTTTTTACTCTCGTTTCAACCTAGATAAATACCTAGCTTCGTTCAGGACAAATGGACAATTTTATGTTAATAATCACCGGTTCATTTAATAAAAATTGAACTATCAATAATATCGGCGAAATGTAGTTGGGAATTTTAAGAATTTGAGTTGGGATTTTCATCAAACCTCCCCCCCCCCTGGGAAATGCCTTCGGTACGCCACTGATTATACCTAATGATTTCTTTTCGGAAAATATTTTGAACTCTACTCGCAATGTTTGCTGCCGCAGCAGATTTGAAAAGCATACCCTCAGGGGTGCGGTGATCTACCTAAGTCAGCGACGAGTGCTCCCAATTTTCCAAGCACGCTCTCCTCATTTTCAACTAATGTCTCAATTTTTTTCCAAGCTTTATTATGAATACAATATTAAGGAGAAGGGGTACAAAAAATAGGTATCATTTAAAAAAAATAGATGAAAGTAATATTGCCCGAGCGAAGCGAAGGCGAAAATTTTTATAAAAGATCATAAACTTTATAGGAAGCTGGCGAGGGCTGATATATGTACTTCGTGGTCTAAATCCGAAATTAGGAAAAACAATTTTTAGAAGAAGGCCTGAAACATCGCTAAATAATTGCAGATATGTATATTAATGTGATAATTTGCCCGAGCGAAGCGAGGGCGAATTTTTTGAAAAATTCATTATGTGGGGGTCCATTTAATTATGGGGGAATGGGTTGTTTTCAATGAAATTTTTATATTTTTATTTCAATTTATACATTTTTTCTTTAAAACTTGAATTTGTATTAATTTTTTTTCAACATTTTTATTTTTGACAATTTAATCAGCCCCCCTCCCCAGAATATATCCTCACCGCACCCCTGCATACCTTAGTATAAGAAGTTCGAAACAGAAGTTGTAGAGAATTTAAAAAAATAAAATTCAACACCGTCGCGCTGTGCGCCGTGTATTATTATTCACTCGATCGGTTCGACATTGGAAAATGTTTATTTGAGTGTCTTTTGGTATATGATCTGCCCAAATTTTTCATTTGATTGGAAATATCGACCTTGAAACTCTGTTTAGAAAGGTAAGTTTTATATAAGTAGATTTAATTATTTTGACAATGTTGCACGTTTGCACGTTTGCACGTTGCACCCATTTTTGGCCTCTCCATAATTTTATTTTTTCTACCTGGAAAGTAATATGGGGAAAATTTTGATCTTATTGATCTTTTTGATCTTTTTGATCTTGATCAGATCGATCTCAGTCCATTTCGATCTTGATCAGATCGAACTCAAATTTTGCTTGATTTTTCGATCACTATTGCTCGAGTGAAGCGAGGGCGAAAATTTTTCGGAAATCTAGATTCAAAAGGTGAAAAAATTTCATAAAACCACGTAAAACGGATTTTACGATAAATAGATGAAATTTTGCGCCCCAAGAGAGTACACTCGAAACAAATCGAAGCAGTTTTTTCGATTGAAAATACGCTTTTCATAACCACCTTTTCAATTGAATTTCATCACTCGAAAAGAGAAAACTACCCAGAATCATATGTGTGCCGGGAGAGGGGAGTACTCTCCTTTCTTCCCCTCATTACGCCACTGGTACAAAGGTCCACAATTTTGACCGAAATTCACGACTTCTGCTAAATCAGTGGCGTAGCCGGGGGGTTGAGGCTGAACCCCCCCCCCATGAGGTTAAGAATTTTTTGAAATAATCAATTATTACGTGAAAAAAAGCTCCGTCACGCCAGCCCCCTCCATTTTGACCCCCAGAAGGAGGTAAGCACAAACGAAAAAATTGCGTGCACAAACGTGCACAAACGATTGACACCATTTTCACCCCCTCCCCCAAATGGGGGCGGCTGGCGTGACGGAGCTGTGAAAAAACGTATTTTTTGAACATTAAAAATCCAATTTATTTAAAGCTTCGCCTTCGCTTCGCTCGGGCATGAACGAAATCGTTATTCTATAATTTAATTGAGGCAATATTACCAAAAAATATTCCCTTTTACCCCCTCTCCCTAAAACCTTCCGGATGTCCAAGTTTTTATACCGATGTCACTGCTTGGATTTGTCATTATTTTTGGTTTTCAAGGTCAAAATAATTGGCATGGAAGTTGTTTACTCCAAAATTGAAGTATTTTTCTTAAATATTCTATGCAAATCGCATATCAACGCAACTCCTACCTGAATATTTTATGAAAAGGATTCAAAATTTAAGGAAATTTTGTAGTAAGGGAGGGGAGGGCTAAACTAGAAATTTCTTAGAAATGTACTCGAAATTTCTTTAAAATTTTTGAAAGCTCTGACCCCGCCCCATGAGAAATTTCTGGCTACGCCACTGTGCTAAATTGAAGGCCTTAGTTCGAATAAGAACTCACGTTTTTTCATCCGGGTCCGCTGAGCCCCTCTATGAGTCCCCGAAATATGGTCAAAGTTTTGAAAGCATGAAAAATAACGTGTTAGCTGTCGTTTATTAGGTTTTTGGGAGCACTGAGTTCGAATATTTGCTTGTTTCATGGCAGTGGCGTAGACAAGGGGGCTCCAGGGGGTCTGAACCCCCCCCCCCCCCCCTTGGCGTCAGAAACTTACGTGAAAAAGTGCCTTTTTGAAGCATGAAAAATCTAATTTTCTCAAAGCTTCGCCCTCGCTTCGCTCGGGCATGAAAGAAATCACATTTGATTTATGTATATAGTCAGAAATTTACGTAAAAAATGCCTTTTTGAAGCATTAAAAATCAAATTTTCTCAAACCTTCGCCCTCGCTTCGCTCGGGCATGAAAGAAATTACTAATTCTATAAACTGTTTGAATCAACTATGCAAAAAATAGTTCCCTTTTAATATTCCAAGTCTCCATACCCACTTTGCACCCTCCCCAAAAAAACTTTTGACGCCAATTCTTGGATTTATTAGGTATATTTGTAATTGGCTTTTAAGGCCAAAATAGTTAGTACCTATGTAAGTTGCAGGGTTGACCAGAGTCTGCTCTGAAAACGGACTCGCAAAGGACTCGAAGACTCGGAGTCGACTCGGAATGAGACTCGGAGTCTTTTTTCTTTGAGACTCGTTTTTTAACGACTCTAAAAAAGTCTAAATACTATGCGAGCGAGTCTTTTTTACGAGTCACAGTTTTATTTTTTTCTCATCTGACTGTATTTTTGAAGGTAAAAAAAGTGAAGTTTTTGGGTTTTTCAATGGTTTTTTCAACTTTCCGAAGTCGTGAAGATGGAATTCATCATTTACCATTCATTCACTGCAAAAATTCATTGACTGCAATTAAAAAAAAAAGGGGGGGACTCTGAAAAAGACTCGCTGAAGACTCCGAGTCTTTTTCCGAGTCTTTTTGTGAAAGACTCGCGGGGTGTCGACTCGGAGCTACAATTTCTAAGGACTCGCGCCTCTCGACTCGGAGTCGCAATTTTCAAGGACTCGCGTCAACTCTGGTAAGTTGTTTGTTCCAAGATTACATTTTCATCAGTTTTTCCCCTTAAACGTGCTATGCCAATTGCATGAAAATTTATTAAAGTTTGAATTTTGTATTTTTATAGTAAAAGGAAATTTGATGGGGGGGGGGGGGAGGTGAACTTACAATTTCTCTAAAATCATGAAATTTCGGACCTCCTCCTTGAGAAATTTCTGGCTACGCCACTGTTTCATGGATTTGACTCTTCAGTGCCTCTTAGCCCCAAATTTTCGGAAAAGTGTGTTAAAAAATGAAATTAAGCGTGTGGCATATAGATTCGCACTAAATCGAGGGCGTAGAATTCGAATATTCACTTACTTTTTGATCCGACCCCCCTCCTTCTCGTGATCTAACTGACCCCGCCCCAAAATCGTATTCTTTTACACAGGTCAGATCACTGGGGAGGGGGCCGGATCAAAAAGTAAGTCGATATTCGAATTCTACTACCTCGCATTAATGAAGGAGATGAACGATGAAGAATTGGGTACTTTTGTTCTAAGCGTTTGTCGAATTGACCAATATTTAATGACTTCATGGTGATTTTTCAATCTCTATTCATAATTCGAACAACTATACAGTATACAACTTCATCCGCGTACCAGTTACTTCTGCTCCTTGCATACCGTATGATTTTTTGACTTAACTTACCCATCGATTTACAGTGCTTCTACGAAATTTTCTAGGATGCATGAGAAATATTTTTTACATCCACTCTCGTGCGCATTATTATTATTATTATTATTATAGGAACTCGTATTTCGTGACGCCTGCACGTACATCTACGTGCATGTACATACATTCATTAGTTTCTAACATTTCTGAATCCATCGCCACTTGATTTATGCCTCCTTTCAGACGCTTCTTCCTACCTCATATCTCTGTACAGTACTTGACTAATGCACTCGTCTGTGCGTTCGATGAAACAAAGATAATCTTGATATATCAGTGTTATTACCGGGTGCTCGATTAATTCTGACTCCCCCGATACTTTTTGGGTCAAAAATAGTATGTTGGTAACATTTCGTTTGATTTGTTTATTGAATGAAGTATTGCCAACTTACGATTTTTAACATAAAAAGTATCGGGGGGAGCCAGGGCAGCCAGAATTAATCGAGCACCCGGTATGTGTCTGTAGTGTAACTTGACAACCCTTCGGGGGGGGGGGGATTAATATCATGAAATAGAAAGTATTTTTTCGGAAGTGTGCAAAGTGGGTATGGGGACCTGGAATAACGAAAAATTTTCTGGAGGAGGGGGTAAGAAGAACCTTCTTTTTTTTCGTAATTTTACCTCAAATATGAGCACTGTTCAAAAAGTAGATAATAAATTGATTCGCTCAAAAAAATGTAAATGCTGTGGGTAGGTATATTATATTAATAAAAAATTTTTTAAAATCGAATGAAGAAACCGTAAATTTTTTTAAGTTTTTCAGCTTCAAAGTTAGCCCACTATATGGTGTGGAACACTGTTTTTATTTCATTCTTAAAGCCTAAACATCGACAGTCGACTGAAGCAATATCACATGTTGAAACTAGACACACTGTGTCAAAAGAGCGGACTTCCTATTATATACAAACTAGAATTGAACTTGTGAAGCTCTACTTTCAATGCACGTATCAACTTCGAAATTTAATCATCTCTTCCTCTATACACATTCTAATTGCTACAGAAATTTCAAGGCGATCGATCAACTCTGACTTGAGTTATCGTGTCACAAAAAAGAACTTCAAAACTTCAAAGCTCAGCTTTCCTTGCTCAAAATTTAACCAAAAAAATTAGGTGTTCTCCTGCACGATCTACACGTACGTATTGTAAAAATTTCAAAACGATCGGTTCAGTTAAACGAGAGAAATCAAGTCGGAAAAATTGACCTATTACAAGCTTTTGAACTTTGAGCTCATTTTTCTCGAAAACGTTAGATTTTAAGAAAAATTCATGAGAAATAGAGCTTGAAATTCCTAACCATTTTTTTGACCTCCATTTTTCTCTACAATGCACCGTTTCCGAGATATTTTTGAATAACTGAATAAATTTGAGCTTCAAAATCTCAGCTTTCTATGCACAGATCGCCTTCCAAATTCAATCAGATTTTCTCCTAAACACATCCTTATCACTAGGGCAACCCAATATATTTTTTTGAATATTTTTTTGTAGCGTTCCGGTCACAAAAGTGATGAAATCATTTTCCGTTTCAGAAAATTTCCTTTTAAATGAGCCCACCTTCATTTCGAATATTTTCGAATATTTCACCTGAAAATGAATATATTCCCATATTTGATTGCTATTCGAATATTTTCATCAATAATTTCCGAAAATTTCCCCCTTTTTTGACTTTTCCCGAATATTTCCAAATATTTTTGGAATTTTTCGCGTTTTGCGTATGGTAACACAGGTTTTTACGGGTAAAAAAATCAAGTTCGTGTTCTATCATTTTTGCGCTGTAACTAGGTAGCAGGTGGTGCGATTAATGAAAGCAAATGAAAAAAATCTCCAAACTGACTACGATACCACAAAGAGAATAAAGATCTACAAATTCGATTATTTTAATAATAGTAATTTACTATTTTTCATGTTTTGTTTTTATTTTTGCTCAGAGTATATTTTTGATACGAAAATTTGCAAGCTCTTTTTAAGACGAGTAAAATGATACCCATATTGTATTCGAATATTTTTGAATATTTTCAAAATTTTCGAATATTTTGGGCAATATTTTACCTCGTGAAAGCCAATAAATATTCAATATTTTTCCTTCTGAAAGACCATATTTTGGGTTGCCCTACTTATCACCATAAAAATTTCAAATCGATCGGTCGATTTTATTTATCTTGTCAGAGAGAGGTTTCAGAAAAATGAGCTTTGGAGTTTCAAAGCTCAGCTTTCTATGCACAGAGTTACACCAAAACATAATCAGTTTTTCTCCTGTACGATGTAAACTTACTGTAAAAATTTCAAAACGATTGGTTCAGTTGAACGATAGAAATTGAGTCAGTAATATTGACCAATCACAACCCTTCCAACTTTCTCGAAAATGGTGAGCTTTTAAGAAAAATTCATGAGAACCAAAGTTGTAGAGCTTAAAATTCCTAACCATCCGTTTGGTCACCGTTTTTCTCTACGATGAACCATTTTCGAGATATTTTCGAAAACTAAATAAACTTTGAGCTTTAAAAGCTCGACTTTCATTGCACAGATCGATTTCAAAATTTAATCAGCTCTTCTCCTGTACACGTTCTAACCACTGTGAAAATTCCAAGTCGATTGGTCAACTCTTAACTTGAATTATAGGATCACAAAAATGAACTTGAAAGCTCCAAGCTCAGCTTTCTATGCACTGAATTGAACCAAAAAATGATCATTTTCTCTCCTGCACGATCTACACCTACTATAGAAATTTCGAAACGATTGGTTCAGTTAAACGAGAGAAATTGAGGTGGAAAATTGACCAATCACAGGCCTTCCAACTTTGAGCTCAATTTTCTCGAAAACGGTGAGCTTTTAAGAATAATTCATGAGAACCAAAGTTGTAGAGCTTAAAATTCCTGACCATCCTTTTGGCCTCCGTTTTTCTCTACGATGTGCCGTTCGCGAGATATTTTCGAAAAACTGAATTAACTTTGAACTCAAAAAGCTCAACTTTCAAAGCACGGATCGACTTCAAAATTTAATCAGCTCTTCTCCCATGCACGTTCTAACAACTGTAAAAATTTCAAGTCGATTGGTCAACTCTAACGTGAGTTATCGCGTCAGAAAAAAAGTCTCAAAAATGAGCTTTAATGCTAAAAAGCTCAGCTTTCTGTGCACAGAATTGCACCAAAATCTAATCAGCTCTTCTCCTGCATGAACTACACCTACTGTAAAAATTTCAGCCCGATCTGTTCAATTTAGCGAGAGAAATCGCGTCAGAAAAAAAGGCTTCAACAAATAAACAAATGAAGACCCGAATTCCAAAGCGGGCTTAGTCCATGCAAGTGTATATGAGAAAAGGGACTTTGGTGTAATCTATTTTTCAGTACATTTAAGTCCTTTTTCTCATATACTGTCACATGGACTAAGCCCGTTTTGGAATGTGGATCTTCAAATGAATAAATAAATAAATAAATTGGTAAACCCTTATGAAAGCAATAGCGGATTCCCGCTAGAGCGGGAAGTCCGCTAAAAACAATAAAAATCAGTAAAAAATTAAAATATAACCTTATCTATCTGGAAACCTAAATATTTCGGAAATAGTGATTAACTGGCTTGGGGATGGGGAGGAACGAATGGGAAGGAATTTTCTCAAAAATCTGCATGAATTTTTCGAAAACTAAAACTATGTTGATTATTTGAGAAAAATACGTAGAACTCGAAATCGTTTATTTCATTTTTTTATTTTATTTTTTTTGATTCTTTCAGTTTATCTGAAATCAGTCTTGTTATCTTATTTTTTGAATACTTAGTCTTCCTCTTATGGGTTCAATCGATTGCGGCGGCGATGCCAACGATTCTACTCTGCAGCTCAGTAGCCCAGTACTTGGTAAACGCTTTCTGCCTAACCCAACTATTGCAGGGGATATAGTATATTAAATTAATATAAGATTTATAATTTTGGTTATTTTTATTACTCCTACAGAATACAAATTAAGCAAAACATGTACAATATTTTTTGTTCCTCTTTACATTAACTTTCAACTTACTACATCAGATGATGATTTTCTAGACAAAAATATTCTTCAGTTTAAAACACCATGCAAAAAATCCATGTAAAATCGAAATTTTGATCTCATTGACCTAGAATTTTTCACGAGTACCTATTTCAAAACAAGCACCTAGCGATCTTGCCTTTTAATATTCGCATCCCTGGCTCTTTGTGAGACCACATTTCATTCATATATCGCGGGGATACTTCTATGAACTCTCTCGTCGGTAATTTATGCAGAGAAGATCAGCCATGAACTGGAGAATAGATCCAACTAGGTTGCATTGTGGCATAAGCGTTCCTGTCCAAAGTAGGTACGGATATGTCACAGCATACCTAAACCGCTGCATAATAATACACGCTTCTCTCGTTTTCGTCACCTGCATTTCTAAGGCGTTTTTTTATAGATACTCTCCGGTCTGTGAAGCGTTCATTAATCATCAATCGCGATTGCGCTCTCTTGTTCGGCCTGGACAAACCCCATTGTCTGGACATTGAAGTTAATAAGCATTCATTATTTCACTCATATTGAAACTGCCAAGTGTCCAATGAGTGAAAACAGGCCAGCTGGTCTTCGTTTTCGAATTTGATGAAGCGAATTTACACAGTGCAAGTTTAAGTCATAACTAGCAAAAATGAAGTTCTTGCAACCTAGTCGGATCTTCTCTGCATTATACTGACGAGAGAATTCATTGAAGTATCCCCGCGATATATGAAGCAGAGAATTTTCAAAATGACTTTTTTGGAAAATTGTTTCAAATCAGAAAAGAGTGGGAAAAATTGGGTTCCCATATTATGAAGCTAACTTTGATTTTCTCTCAAGATCAATTATTTTTGTGTGTTTCTGTGCCTAGTTGGTAGCTACTTACCTACTCGTATTGTAGTAGGTAGGTATAGGTGATAATGTGACGATGGAACACCTGTGCGTGGTGCGTAAGTAGTACAAGGTACACAACGTGTATGACGCAAAATATATTTCATGAGAACATACACACTACGTACATATTCGGAAATTTTTCACGAACACCTACGCAGACCGTGAATTTTATCGAATAAAGAGGCCTTGTGGGTGGATCCAGAGCAGAAAGCATCAGTTACCCGATGTAAAATTCTTCCGAATTAATTAAGCGAGAAAATCGTTTGTAATATTTTTATTTTTTCCAAAGCGCAAACGATTTAAAAAACTTCATCGATTGCGTTTTTCGCACAATCTTTGGAAGTTGGTTCCCAAAATACATTATTCAAAAATTGAACACTACTTCAAGTAGGTAAACCTATAACCTAATTACCTATTTGTGCTAATCCACAAAAAATTACGTTTTTTCAAAAAAAAAAATCGAAAAATTTCATTTTAATAACACATTTTAGCGCTAAAAAATGTTAGAGTTCGAAAACATTTCAGTACCTACGCGAAGTCGTAGTTTCAGAGTTGAAATTTAAAAGAAACGCGTTGAAGAAAATTTTAAATTTCGAAAAAAATTGGGTTGAAGAATAAACATATTTTTTAAAAAAATTGAAGTTTGAAAAAAAAGAAGAAAATTGAAAAAAGTTTTAAAACGTCATATGTAGGGGTACCATGCCAGGTGGTAGAAAGGACACTTGGTAGAAAGGACAACTGGTAGAAAAAAGGGAGAAAAAAGAGAAAAACATTGGATAATACATAATACGGACGTAGCACTGAAAAGGTTAACGTATGTTGAAGTAATTCGTCGTGTAGTCAAGTTTGTGTACCATGCTAGAACCCCAAAAATCTACTATGCCTAAAAGAAAGCAGTACGTCGTCAAAAGAAGTACGGTTTTGTTATTTAAATTTCATCATGTATTATTTAACTCTTTTGGTAAAAATACTTCAACTTAGGTATATCAAAAATTTGCAGTCTGTGCGGTTAGTCTCGTTTATTATTCAGATGTACATGCTCCGGAGGTTCGAATTATGCGAAAACGACACCAATATCTTCATTTTGTGTTGTTCCTAAAAAATGTTCGGCGGCAGTGGAGGTGCTATTGTTGCCTATTAAAGATCCGGGAGATTTCGCGCTTTTTGAGGACGATTGAACGTGCATTTCCAGATATTTCTTTCAAAATTTTGCCTCGAAGTCTTCATTGGTAAGGAAGGCTTCAACGATAAGTTGAGTTTTGGAAAGAGGACAATTGTGGAAGAGGGAAATCGAAAAGTCGGTTATCTCACGCCATGCGCGTGAGAGGTTTTTTGAGTTTATTATTACTATCACATATCTACCTATGTACCAAATCCAAGAGTGATTCGAGAATAAAAATTTTCCGGGTCCCAGACTGAGATGCTGGAAAATTCATGGGAAAATTTTTATTCGCCAATCACTCTTGGAATTGGTATACGGGTAGATTTTGGGTCGCTGAACACGAATCCGGCGTCGGATTTCCACGAAAACGTCGCGTTTTCCAGTTATTGCGAATTTTCCATCGAATGGCTTTTTCGAAAATGCGGCGATAAACAGGTATTCGTTTTTGTCTCCTTCATTCATTAGTGAAAAAAAAATTGAAAAAAGTTGAAAGCTCTTCGCAATATCGTGTACCTAAGTTTGTCGACTTTGTGAGCGGGCGCGGTGGATTGAGACGAGAGTCTAGTTGCAAGTTGCAACGAAAGTAGCCGGTGGGAGCAGGCGTGCTCGACCAATCATATATTCGAGATTGTTGAAATAAACAGGTTCCTACTTAAAAATATATGTGCTTCAAGATATTTCATAAAAATTAACTTTTTTTAATTTTTTAATTTTTTTTGAAAATGAAAATAATTTTTTCATTGTTTTTAGCTGTAAACTCGTTTTTTTTTTACAGCGATACGGCGATACAAGAATTTAATTTTAGATCTCGTTCTTTCGTTTTGTTCCACTTTTCGGCCTTCTCGTTCTCATTTTTTGTTCTTGATCCAAAAGATATTCCGGTTCGAAATATTCTTCAAATTACTGCACCGCAGTACCGCAGTTTGAGCAAGGAGCAAAAAAAGTATAAAACATCACATTTTTCGAAAAAAATTAGGAAAAATTCATAGGTTGCAGCAGAAATATAGAAAAAATAAAGTTTTGAATTTTGAGAATTGAAAACTTGAGAATAAAATTAAGCTCATATCGAAATGTCGCTTTTGAAAACAACCGTAGTCTGAACTGAAAATTCATCAAATTGTGCAGGGTAATAAAATAACCTACCGTAAACGTTCCTAAAATTGAAATTTTGACGTAACAGATATAAGTGCTTATGAACCCGGTTTATTTAGCGTTTTGCCTTATTGGTACCTTCTCCAGATCTCAATGAAAGGGTGTTTCTGTGTTTTATAAATAAAAAGCTAGAAAATTATTTGAAAAAGCAAAGAAATTGTTTGAATTTTTTTTAAATTTTTTCCCCAGAAAATGCAAAGAAATCCAGTTTGGATTATAGTTGTTTTTAAAATCAACGCTTCAATTTCCTCAATTTTTTTCTCAGATGTGAATTTAAAAAAATAATTTCCAAAATTTTCTCCAACTTGACGAAATTTTGTTCCAACTTGAAAAAACATCAAAGAATATTTATCATTTATCCTAGTTCCTTTAAAATATTCTTAAGTTGAAAGTTGAAACACAACTTTTAGCAAGTAATTCAAAAAATTCGCACAGGAACGATGAATATCAGAATCATTCGTTTACTGACGGCTTCTTTACCATTATCTTACAAATTAAAAATTTAAAAATGACATTAACAGGAGTAAAATATTGCAAACAAACCGTTAAAAAAATGAACTATGTAAGTATAAAATTCATCTAGAAAATTTGAATAAATAATTACGAAACAGCAGCAAACTACATTTGAAAACATAAAACTACAATAAATAAAAAAACACTGGAAACACGAATAAAATTCCGTAACATGATACACATTACAACATTTAGTTTAAAATCATCACCGAATAGACATTTACCGGTGTAAAAATTAAAATTCATTAACATGGATACTTACAAAAAACACGAGATGACTTATTAGAAAATTGGACTGAACGACTCCTTATCGATAAGAGACCATAAAAATTAATGAACACAAACTTCATCATGGTACGTATAAAAAAGATCGATTTTAAAAGGTACGATACAAATGAGTCTTCCACTAATGCGTTGGAGTTGATTCCACTCTACGATTCTCTTCATCCCCATTTTTCCAGCATTCCAACGCTAACGATCTAATATTTAAGCTATGGCTGGGGAAATTTTTCTCAGCCCCAAATGTATAATGACTGGCACTTTCGGTTTGATATCCTGTATCTTGAGATTCAGTGAAAGCATCGTTCGAGTTTGAAAAATCACTCAGCATACGAGATTCTCCAAATGATCGTTTGCTAGCAGGAATTCTCTGTTTGGCCATAAACGAAGAGTAAGAAACGGACATGTTCATGTCGTTTGAAAATGATCTGCGTCGTTTTCTGTTACGTCTCAGGTTCCCGGCCAGTTTAGGCGATTCGAATACTTTGGAACATTCTTGATTAAAACGTTTAGTGTTGGGTGTTTGTTCTAATTTTAACACGCAGTGTTTTTCGTTTCCTACAGCTGAACAAAATTGCAATTGAAAAATCAGAACTGGAATAAAATTAAAGTAAATTTGAAAGAGTAACTTACCTTTCAACGGAGTTCTACTCGATTTATCACAAGGACCGATGGGTGAGAGATCAGGGGTAGCAAATTTTTGCAAAGGAGAATCTTCAGTTCGATTGCGAAACAATGGTGTAGACGGGTAGCATCTCTATTCGTTAAAAATAACAATTTATTTTAAAAATTCTCAATAATTTCTACTTTAGGTACAACAAAATTTCGGTACTTACGTTGATCATTGGGCTTCCATTCATACTACTACAGAATCTGATATTCAGAAAATCAAAAAATTAAAATTTTATCGAATGCAAGACATCAAAGAGCAAAGAGCCACAAAAATAAATTACCTAACAGGAGATGATTTCTCATCTTCTTTATGGAAAAATAATTTTCTTCTTAAAGAATTCAAACTTAAATTTATATCATCGGTATTATTCTAAAATCAAACAAAAAAGAATGAATAATTTCAAATTGAAATAAATCCGGATATTTTCGTTTTACCTCTGTAAGATATGGCTTCAATGCAGTATTAATAGATTCTGGTAATTCAGGTGGTAAACTCAGGGCAGTTTGGGTTGATGCTGAAAATATTTGAACGCTCATTACATAATTACTTAATCATTGAGCTAGCTCGATTGTAAAATATCAACTCACCATCGTGAGATAAATTCAAACTATCCTTAGAAACCAATTCCAAACGTGAAAGTGAAAATGACACCGGAGAAGATGGAGATATCGACATATCGCTACATTCATTAGAACAAATGGTACCTTCAGCCTTGAATATTTCTCTTAAATTATCCCAACATGTTGGTAACCTGGAGTTCCATGGACTAGGCATATGTGTTTTAGTAAAATATCTAAAATAACAACATTATATCATAATTTTACTCAATAAAACATAAAACTTTCTATACCAAAATTCAACCAACTTATCGATAGAATTTTGCATTTCCCTTTCAGTTTTTTCATCGAGCTGTTCGTCGTCATGAACGTCTTCTTCAATTTGAGCTGGATTTATTTTAGAGAGATCTTCGATGGTCCATTTGAACGTATCAGAATCCTGTAATCGCTAACATTATACGAAATATTCACCCTTAAAAGTAATCAGAATAAAATGAATCATCACCTGATTAGGACTAATAACAGTAGAAAACACATTAGGGCTAAAGATTGGATTTTCCAAGCGCTCTTTTAAATTTTGATTAAACGGATTGAAAGGTGCTCTACGTCCTAAAAATGGGGAACCTGTCCGGCAGTATTTATTTTCAGGAGTTATAGAACACGACATTCCATCGTTTTTCCTACACGAAGATATGATTTTGGAGAACAGAGTTTTCATGTTATTAGGCATATTGGACATGGGGGAAGAATTTTCAGGACACTGGGTACTGGTAGAAGGTGAAAAGGACATATTTTCAGATGCATCTTCGTAATCAGACATCTGTAACAAGTAAAGCACAAGTACTTATAAGCATTGGTAAATGGAAACAGAAATAAACTGGTTTAAAATTGAACTCACTTGGGTATTTTGATAAAAATGAAAGACCATAAGTACATAGATAATTTTTATATAAATACATTTTCTTCAGCACAAAAAATTCTAATTAAAATCAGTCAAAAATCTCGGCTAGAATTGATAAAACCATAAAAATTATTGATGTTTTTTTGATTCTTTTGAATCCAATCAGAGTTGGCAAAGTTCGCGAACGTTTTAGAAATGAACGCGAAGCATATAAGCAAACCCTACCCCGGTAGGCTGCAATCGTGCTTATTGTATGGGCGGAATCGTTCATTATTACGATTCTTAAATCTTAATCTTTGAGTTTGATGTTTGAAGTATTTTCTTCGTGAGCATTTTTGTATCATTCTTTTGTTACCAGAAACTTAGTGTATTTTGTCCTTCATTATGAAAAATGGAATGTAAATTTGTACAACTTATACACGATTCTCAATTTCTCATTAACTACGGCATCAGAATTTAAAAATGAAATGATATCATCAAAGTATAGTAGTGTTGATAGTGATCACGATGATTGTGAAATGAAATGAAATGAAATTAATATGCATGTTATAGTAGTTCGTACTTTGTAACAATGTGATTAAAGCAAATTGCAAATGACAAGGGCCCTAACGACATGAAAAAGTGGAATACACATTCGCTAAAAAAACAAATATCCACTCACAATGGATACTGAAAAAATCGTGGCCCAAAAATAGCAAAAGATTTGTAATGCCAAACAAACACTGTTTAATTTTAATCATACATAAACATCGTTAACTTAGCTTTCATTTTTACCCATGTTTTATAAGGAATTACATAGATGTATGCCATCACAACTGTAAAAATGAGCCCCGAAAGTTGATGAATTGAAGATATTTAAATAGAAAAGGAACTAAAAAGTACCAATTTTGCTATATACGGTGGTTTGACTTCATTCAAATCAAAATGTTGACCAAAATTTCAATACCACAATAATTGAAAGTATATTTCATTCTAATATCAAGTTCATAACCATTTTCCCCTGTAATTTGTATAATTTTCTTACACATTTTTGAATCCATTGAAATTGATGAAATGAAAAAGAAAAACTGGCGAAGTTTCTTTTATCTTATCACATGACGTTTAAATCAACGTTCGTTCAGTTCGTTCACGAAATGCAGCCTACCGGGGTAGGGTTTGCTTATATGCGAACGCGAACGCGTTCGCGAACGACCCTGTTTTCGTGAACGTGAACTGAACGCGTTCGTTTTGCAATCAACGTGAACTGAACGCGTCTTTGAGAGATGAACGACGTTCACTACAAACAGTAAAAATTCCTCAAATTGCTAAAAAAAAATCAGTTTTTTCAGACCTTTCAGTACACATTTTCATTGTCAGCAAGCTCTCATTCCCTCACCCTGTATTGAACTTCTAATATATCGGAAAATTCATTCATAAATGCCCGAGTTCTCACATGAAATCATTGAAATCTCTCTGAAAAATTTCTTTTTTTTTCTAGACGAACGTCTTTATGAACGCGTTCAGTTCACGTTCAAGTTCGCGTTCGTTTGAAATGAACGTGAACTGAACGCGTTCATTTTGTAATGAACGAGAACTGAACGCGTTCTTTTTTTTCGCGAACTTTGCCAACTCTGAATCCAATACAATACGAAACCGTTAGATATAGGAGTGAAATAAACACAACGCAGATGTGTATCAAAAATGAAATTCGAATTCGATATACATTTTTCTAGTATAATATACCAACATAAGAGTGCGCTAATGTCGAGTATCTCTTGTGATTTTAGGTTCTATGGATGCCTCTAATATTTTTTTTTTAAATTCGCTTGAAGAACTGGAAGAACATGATTTAGATTTATAAACAAGAAAATTCTTATGTAGTATAAAATTATTAGGTAATTGGTATCTACCTGCATAAATAATCTACATCATTTTTACAACTTGGAGCATGTTCACTACATTTGCTCATTAATGATTTTTTTCTTTTTCAATTTGTTGCGATTTATTTTTGGTTAAGTCCCTATTAACTACTAGTACTAGCTATGTAGATGGTACTTTACCAATAATAAAAGTGATATGAGTAAGTCATGGAACGAACGATATAATTCCACTCCATCAAATAACATTTTATTTTACTACATGTTTTGAAATACAACGTAAGTATTCGTTGATATCGATTTAAAAAATGAAAAATTCGTTGTCTAGAACTCTAGATAGAAGGTGATCAAGGTGATCTACTCTAAACCAAAAATGATTGCTCCTTCTCCCTTTTTACTATGAAAAATGAAATAATTTAAAATTTATCTTTCCAGCATTGAAAGGCGATAATTATTCCGAATTTCTGATAACAGCATGAATTAAAACATTGTGACTGCGGTCTGAGTGCGGTGCATTGTTTTCTTATCGTACCTATAATACTTAACCACTGGAGAAAAATATTTAGATGGAATTCAACTTTTTCTACTCTTTGAAGATTATCATTATAATCGCTTTAGGTTTTTTTGTACAGCAATTCGGTTTCACACAGGTCAAACTCTTGATAAATATTCGTCAATTTTAAATCAACCTTCGTACTGGGTGTTGTGTTTTTCTTCAGCAACAGTTTACATTTACACTTTTTTCCTAAACCTAGGTACCTAGCTACCTACCTATTATTCAACTATTTACCATCTGTCATTTAAAAAATTCATAAAATTAATGGTAAGCAAGTAATTTAAAATAAATTAGAAGAATTTATTGAAGCTAGTCAAACTGCTTTTAAAAAAATCTCTCCTCGTTTTTAATTTTTGTTCAGAAAACCGATCAATGCATACCGTACACAAAAAAAATTATTTCTCACGGAGATCATTGCCTGACACTAGGAGAGTTGCAAGACATGAAGAAAGATTCCCAAAAAGAGTACGATTTGCTTCTCAGTAACTACCGAAAAGAATCAAGGACTTCATTCAATATCTTAATGAATTCGATCATCGGAAGAATTCCCAAGAAGAATAAAATTGATGCGATGAAAATGAGATCATTTTACGAAGGCCACGAAAAATTACACGAAAAATTTCTAGAAGATGGTGAACGATTGAAAAAAGCTTTAATAGTGAATCAGAGCAATAAACGATGGTCATTGGATAAAGATGTTTGTGCAATACTACACAGAAGTAAGTTTAGAAAATGTGATGTGTTTTTCAAACAGATAGAAGTATTATTTGATAAATATCACAAATATTACGAAAATCAGATTGAGAAAATTTTTATGGAAAATATTCTATGGTTTGAAGATATTATATTGAAAATCAAAAAATAAAAGTGCCAAAATTATCAATTAATAAAATTTAGCTTAAGTACATATAAAGTATTTATTTCTGGAAGGTAGGTGCCCAGCTGCTTTAGTGTTTTGTGTTTTTTTTTGAAAATTGAATACAATAGAAAGAGGGTTAGTCAAAAAGTTGTCTCTAGACATCGAAAAAACCTGGTAAAAATCTCACTTTGCTCTTCCGATCTGACCTTTGCCACTGCCCAGTTGCACTTACAATCTAATGTATGATCGAAAATTTTTGAAAAATTGAAAATGAAATTTTTGAAAAAGTTTTTCTAAAAGTAGTACTAACCAAAATTCCACGGATGTCCAATTTACACACTTCTGGCCCATATTTCAGGTGTGCTTAGAAAAAATCGCTTTTTTCATATTTTTTAAATTTTCATTTTCGACAACAATTTTTAAAATCGGTAAGGTGCAGTGGGGTAATTGCAAAATCGGGGTATTTGCAAAATCAGCTTCTGGAGGTCAGTTAACATGATTTTTGATCGCGCCAAATTTTGGTAGGTTAAGGCACATCTATTACCTATATACTCACTCAGTTTGAACGAAATCGGTCCACGCATGTGCTTTGTGGAAATGTTTTTATCAACATAAGTCAAAATCACTCATAAGTAAAGTTGAATCAGTTTTTTTCAAAATGGCCAAAAACGTACAAAGTAAAATTTTTTTGAACTGATTTTTGTTGATTAATTATGCTAATAGATCTAAGTTAAAGGTAAGACTATCATTTTTTGAAAAATTTTCATTACATTAGCGGAAAAATGCGTTTTTGCATTTACCCCGAAAAAGGCTATACAGGGGCAATTGCAAAATCGAAAATATTTATCATTTTATTTCTACTCTCAGAATTTTTTAAACGATTTTCAGATGTAAAATGGGTCAAAAATACAAAAAAAAGAATACTAGTCCTTCAAAAGTGTGAAAATTTATATTAAATTTTTGATATTTACGTACAAAATTTTGCCATTTTTTGCGTTTTTGGGAATTATTATCAAAATATTGTTCAAATTTCATCAAAATTTTGTGTTTTCCAATAAAATACGTCATACTTATCACAAGTGATCATTTGTTTTCAATTTTTAGCTCATTTAAAAAAAATAAAAATAAAAATAAAAAATGAGATTTTTTCACTTCCCTAAAAAATTCTTTCTTTCGCGGATATCTCCGACAAATTTTGATCAAATGAAGGTTATGAGTATATTAAAAGGTAGTAAATTTTACGTAGATTCCGATTTGACCATCAAAACTGAAAAAAAATGAGCACCTTCAGAAATAATGTACGATTTGGCATTTGCCCCATGGCGGGGCAAATGCAAAAACGCGATTGAAAAATTTTAAAATTGTATTTTCTCATAAATTTATAAACTAAATGATACGAAATTTTTCCCGCCAATAGAGAACCCCTTGAAGTTTATGTGACAGAAATTTGAGGTTGATTGGTGCTATAGAGCCGGCACAGTGAACCAGCAAAGTGTCACTAATCAAAAAGTGGTTTGCAATTGCCCCACTGCACTGTGGTCCAGGAGACCCCTCAAAACGCGCGAAATGACGAAAAATAAATCTCAATTAAAGGAAACGTGAATAGTGTCAATGTGTTATGCATATATCCAGTGTCTAAGAACGAGTAACCGAATTACGTTACCCCCACTCCTGTACTTCTGAGCACGTGCGGAAGTTGGAGACTCACAGCCCATTATTTTGCTTGCACATATAAGGTACCTTCAAAGGTATCTAGTTCGCAGTAAAATCGATGGATTTTGGATTTTAATTAGTGAAAAATATGCATCAAAGTGAGTACTTTTCAATGGCGTATTCAGTTTTGGGCTATCATGAGCCATAATTTAATTACGCTAAGTTTAAGATGCATGTATTTTTGGGATTTTTGCAATATAAATTAGAATAAAACTATGAGTGCCACGCCTCAGCACCGCAAAATGTTATATGTTAAGTGGTAGTTTTAAGTGCCCCGAACACGATTTTCTCATTAGTTTTTGCGTCCGCTTGCGTCCCTGTTATTCATAAGCAAAAATATGCATTTTTTCAATGATTTTTTGCGTTTTTAGTGAGTTTTTTTCCATTATTGTCATTATACACATACCGGCATAATGAAAACAAAAGTGGATAAAAAATAGTGTACGTATAGTTTTTTTGGTCGTAGATTACGAATCTGACAAAAAAAAATTGATTCAGGGCAATGGGGAGGGGGTAAGGAGGTGCTGAAATCGAAATTCACCTAAAATATTGTGTAATATATCGAAATCTAGGTTTTCGAGGTCGTAGATTAAGAATATGACGATAAAAAATTTTTTAGAGGTCATGGGAGGGGGTGGGGAGTGCTCAAATCAAAATTCACCATAATATCGAGTAGCATGTCGAAATCTAGGGTTTCGAGGTCGTAGGTTACGAATCCGACAAACATATGCCTTTTTCAACGATTTTTTCCCATTTTTAGTAATTTTTTTCCAGCATTGTCATTATTTACAAACCCTTTACATTCCCGGCATGTAAATAATGACATTGATAGATTAAAAATAACACTAAAAACGGAAAATCATTGAAAAAGACACATTTTTGCTTATAATGCGCACGGACGCAGACAGATGCAAAAACTATTTGGAAAATCGTGTTCAGGGTACTTGAAACTACCACTTTACCTATAACATTTTTCGTGCTGAGGCGTGGCACTTATACTTTTGGTCTAATTTATATTACTAAAATCGCAAAAATACCTTAGGTTTCGATCTACTACACGATATTTTAGTTTAACTCCAATTTCAGCACCCCCACCCCTTCCCCCTTACTTTCACAAAAAATGTTTGTCGGATTCGTAACCTACGACCTCGAAA
>JAVBJF010000706.1:0-79982 GCA_033439095.1 Pseudococcus viburni | reverse complement strand
ATGGTAGCTCTACCTACCATTGATCAATGCCGACCTGGTGAGTTGTTGTTCAATCACTCATGGTTTTTGGCTGATCGATCGATTTGAAGATCAGCAAGCTGAGAAACTCGCGTTCGCGATCAGCACCTCAGCCTAGTATAACTGTGGTCGTGCTCGGAGCAGGTTACACTGCTCCAGATTTGTTTATTCGTCTATAAATGTATATATGTGCCTATTCGTAAATGTGTGCTATTCTAGTGTTTTAAAGAATAAATCATTGCGAACATTTCGTGCCTTTAAAAAACATCACACAACTCTTCAACTTTAAAAAAAGCAACTTGTTTACTTGATGTTTTTCATTTTATATCAACTGGTTACAACAAATTCCATATTCATTACGAAAGGTTAATAATCACACTAAGTAATTATTACGCTCACGCATATCTTCCTTAATCGTACACCACGCAAGAGCGGGAAAAACCGAACGCTTTTCCAATGCGAACTTCCTTCCGGCCCCCCGTTAAATTACAATACAACACTTACTATAAAAGGAGATTTTAACAAATGGAAATATAAAAAGGTACAACCCTTTCTACGATACAAAATATTGAAAACTGGGTGATAAAATCAGTACAGAAAGCGATCCAGGGGCTGGAACCGGAAAAATCCGAGGAACATTTAAATTCGCGAAAAATCGTTTTCGGTTTTTCTCATTCCTCATTCACACACAAAATAGATAAATACCAAAAAATTAGGTAAAAATGTACACATATATGTACTTGGAATAATAATTAAATTAAAAACAATTAATGAACTTGAAATTTTAATCCGACCCCCCACTTTTTTGGGGATTTGTTCTGTCGGATATAGTTTGCTTTGTGTTGCTGGACATCGTCGTTGCACAATCTCGATAGTTGTTGCTGTTGTATTAAGACCTTCAGATAATAGATAATAGCGTCTAGACGTTGTAAAATCAGGACAAAATCTCGCTGGGGGGAGGTAGATGACTGTCCACGATAAGAGTCAGATTCTATGAAATGAAAATAAAAAACGATTACGTGTGAGATAAACTTGGGACATTAAATATACTACAACCTAAAGTTATATGATCAATTTTCAATTAACCTATGTAAGTTGGTATAAATATATGTACATATTTGTACTTCACTTATACTGTACATGTGGGGGAATGAAAATCTAATACGGTGCAAATAGATACACTCAAAAAAATAAAAAATAAATTTTATTACTTAAACGTAATAATAAAAAGGCACCACTCACAAAACTAAATTTATTCAAAAAACGCAAAATTGACAAACTTTATTTTCTATGCAATAAACTTTACCAAATTTCATGATAAATTTTATTATTTTTTTTGATAAAAATTGTTAATTTTGCGAATGGTGCCCCGTTATTATTTTTTTGGATAAATTTTATTTTTTTTTGATAAAATTTATTATTTTTGGATAAAATTTATTTTTTTTGATTAAAATTTATAATTTTTTGCAACACTTTCTATTCATTTTTCATTCTCCATTTTTCTCAGTGTATTTAAAAATTTGATAATATTTTATTATTAGCGAGTGTGAATATCAAATATTTGAGTATTCAAATAATAGTGAATGAAAAATTTAAAAAAATAAGAATAAGTACTTTAAAATTCCACAAAAAAAAAGGAAAATGTAGTTTTTATGGTTGCTTAGAAAATATTGAACGTTTTCTGAAAATTTAAAAATTAAGTACTCAATTTTTGTTTTTGCAATAAAAACCTGTTGATATACTTACGTGTCCCAGAAATACAAACAATTGAAATAAGGAAATGTTCATGAATTCAAAAGTATTTGAATATTTGACTATTTTTTGAACAGATAGGTATGTACCATTCGAATTAGAATTGTGTAAATATTTGATTTTTGCACCACACTATGAAAAACACATACTTATCATACCTACATGCTGTTAGCATGCACAACCAGGGTGTCTACCAATTTTAAAAAATCAAATTTCGCGACTTTTTCGCGACCTTTTTTTAAGATATCTAGTATCTACCTCTCAGTTTGACTCCCCCCCCCAAAAAAAAAAATCAACGAGATCAAATTTATTATAGAAAAAAGTTTATACACGGAAGGAAATACGTCTTTAATTTTGAAAAAAGACAATTTTTCACAAAAATTTTCCAAAAGTGAGTTATTTTATGATAAAGAAGAGAAAGTAGTTACTGCCCGAGCGAAGCGAGGGTGAAAATTTTACGAAAAATCATGTTAGAACGGATAAAATTTTTAAATGATTATTGAGAAATAAATTCATGGAAAGTCCGAAATATTAGTAGATTTTGCCCGAGCGAAGCGAGGGCGAAATTTTTTCGAAGAATTTATTTAAAAAACAGCAAAAAAAATACATATTTCCAAATAGTTTTGAGTGGATTAAAAATACACTTGGAGGGGCTCAGAACCATTTTTAATGAATGGCCGTGGTAGATGACGTGCTAACTTAATAGTGCAGTAGAATTCAAGTTCGACCCCCAACAAATTGCTATAAAAGCGGTTTTTGGTTTATTCTGTAGAAAAGGGTCTATTCTATTACAATACTGAAAGACCTCCCTGATCCTGCCCCCCTAAGTCACTTTTTTCGATGCCACAGCCCCCTCAAAATCAGTTTTTCGCCTTCAACTTTCGAAATTACGCACTTATGAAAAAAAAGTTGAAACAAAAGTTGTAGAACATCAAAAAACGAACAATTTTGTTATTTACAATTTTTCCCTAGGACGTCGTGGAAGGGAGCTAGAGCCTTTTGAAAAAATCACAATTTGAAATTTTCCAATTTAGAGAAATAATTACGAAAAATCGGGTTAATCGACTTTTAGGAGCGGTTCTTTTGCATAGTACATCCTATTACTACATAGAATAAGAAAAATGTATAACGGACCCCAGATCTCGAAGTGGGGGGTGGACCCTCCGCAGGAAAAGTCGCATTTTCCCCCAAGCGTAGCTCGGCTGCAATGAAAAATTCGAAAAATTGGTTCAAACAAACGTTGTAGAGCGTGAAAAGACGAACATTTTCCTTTTTTTATTTTTTTTCTACGTGGTCTTGGAGGCGAGCTATTGCAAAAAGAAAAAAAAACGCGGCGTTTGAAAATTTTTCATTACCTCAATAAATTACACATGTGTACATATGCCTGGTACGTACATTTGAAATGTATAGCGAACCAATAGTCGAACTAGTGACTTTCTGGGATTTTCGGGTCCGCCTAACTCGATTTTTATAATAAATTGACCCCCCACTGAACCCAAATTGGGCCCCAAAAGTGAAGCGTTCAAAAATCGAGTAGAACTTTTCAAACGCCGCTTTTTTTTTCTTTTTGCAATAGCTCGCCTCCAAGACCACGTAGAAAAAAAATAAAAAAAGGAAAATGTTTGTCTTTTCACGCTCTACAACGTTTGTTTGAACCAATTTTTCGAATTTTTCATTGCAGCCGAGCTACGCTTGGGGGAAAATGCGACTTTTCCTGCGGAGGGTCCACCCCCCACTTCGAGATCTGGGGTCCGTTATACATTTTTCTTATTCTATGTAGTAATAGGATGTACTATGCAAAAGAACCGCTCCTAAAAGTCGATTAACCCGATTTTTCGTAATTATTTCTCTAAATTGGAAAATTTCAAATTGTGATTTTTTCAAAAGGCTCTAGCTCCCTTCCACGACGTCCTAGGGAAAAATTGTAAATAACAAAATTGTTCGTTTTTTGATGTTCTACAACTTTTGTTTCAACTTTTTTTTCATAAGTGCGTAATTTCGAAAGTTGAAGGCGAAAAACTGATTTTGAGGGGGCTGTGGCATCGAAAAAAGTGACTTAGGGGGGCAGGATCAGGGAGGTCTTTCAGTATTGTAATAGAATAGACCCTTTTCTACAGAATAAACCAAAGACCGCTTTTATAGCAATTTGTTGGGGGTATGGCCATTTTTCCCCCTATTTCTACTGTACTATAAGGCATCCAAAAAAAAATAATCAAAAAATCATTTTGTGTAAGAGAAAACGATGTTGAACAGAATGTCATTTTTCAGAGAACTACCCAAATATAAAGAAAAAGGCTGGTATTTAGGACACAGCAGTGAAGACTTTGACGATATGTTGTATTTTCATCCTCCCATTGAAATTCCTCGTACTCCGCGTTCTGTCAACGAATTGAAATATTGGAAAGCAAACAAATGGAAGAACTTCTTATTATATTTTTCCATGCCTTGTATTCAATTGCTTATGCCGAAACAATACGCAAAACATTGGAGTCTTTTGGCTTACGCTATCTATGTGTATCTACAGCCTCGTATAACCAAAGAAGAAGCAGAAGCAGCTGAAGCTGCCTTGATTTTGTTCGTTAAACAGATTAAAAAATTTTATGGAGACAAATTTTATCAATTCAACACCCATCTCTTGTTACACATTCTTAGATGTGTTTAACAATTTGGAGCTTTATGGGCACACTCCACGTTCCCATATGAGCATTACAACGGCGTGCTAGGTCGAATGTTTTCGCAATCAAAAAGTGTGCCCGAGCAGATCATCAAACATTATTACCGGAATGAGTCTGTACGGCAACATTCTGTTGCTGTATATCCAAAGACTCAGAACGATGATGTAAGTATGCATTTTACACAAATTTATTTATTGTTAAGATCAACATAAGTACATGAACCACATATCACAGAAATAATGTACCGAAGTCAAAAAAATGAAAGTCCATAATTTTGGTAGAATTGTGTTTTTTGATGTCGGAGAACACATTTCGACTAAAAACACGGACTTTCATTTTTTTTTGTGACCAACTCTACTAAGAAATAAATAATGCTGAAATGGTTTAGTTTTTACTAGAACCCCACGCCGACACAGTCTTTTTGTCAGCGGCGACGGTGATAATTCGTATAAATAAATTGGTAATTTAATTTTGATTAGTTTGAAATTCGAATTTTCAATTTAGCAGTTGAAAAATTTTGCAATTTTGTTCTCAACTACCTCTAAATTTTCTGAATATGTACCAGTCTATACAGTATGACATGAAAGTCTTGTCCACGAAAAACACTTCTCGATTACTCGAAACTGAAAAGAGATATAGGGGTGATACAAGCGGCAATGTGTTCCTGGTGACAAGGGCATTGAAAATTGATAATCAAATTTTCAGCCCTACCAACAGGGTGTCCACAAATGGAGAAACCGGTTTTGGTCAAAAAATTGGGGTCTGGGTTTTTTATGGAAATGAAGTCTACACACTGAGACGAATAAAATGTGATTTTTTTTTGGAAACCGGTTCAATAATTTGCAACCAGTTGTCAAAAATATCTCAAAAATGAAATGGGGGTCTGCGTTTTTAATGGAAATGAAGTCTACACACTGAGACGATTAAAATGTGATATTTTTTTTGGAAACCGGTTCAATAATTTGCAACCAGTTGTCAAAAATATCTCAAAAATGAAATGGGGGTCTGCGTTTTTAATGGAAATGAAGTCTACACACTGAGACGATTAAAATGTGATATTTTTTTGGAAACCGGTTCGCAAATTTGCAACCGGTTGTCAAAAATTCTCAAAAATCGAGATTACAAAAAAATTTCAAAAAAATTTGTACAGCTTTAAAACTCAAGATTGCCAGTGAACTCATTTTTTGAACCGGTTTATCCTCTGATACTTGCTGTAAATTTCAACAACAAGAAAAAGAGATGGAGAAAAATTTCAAATGAATTCGCAACCAGTTATCGATATCACCTGAAATTGAACCGGTTTCCAAAAAAAATATCACATTTTAATCGTCTCAGTGTGTAGACTTCATTTCCATTAAAAACGCAGACCCCCCATTTCATTTTTGAGATATTTTTGACAACTGGTTGCAAATTATTGAACCGGTTTCCAAAAAAAATATCACATTTTAATCGTCTCAGTGTGTAAACTTCATTTCCATAAAAAACCCAGACCCCAATTTTTTGACCAAAAATTTCATTTTTGAGATATTTTTGACAACTGGTTGCAAATTATTGAACCGGTTTCCAAAAAAAATATCACATTTTAATCGTCTCAGTGTGTAGACTTCATTTCCATTAAAAACACAGACCCCCATTTCATTTTTGAGATATTTTTGACAACTGGTTGCAAATTATTGAACCGGTTTCCAAAAAAAATATCACATTTTAATCGTCTCAGTGTGTAGACTTCATTTCCATAAAAAACCCAGACCCCAATTTTTTGACCAAAACCGGTTTCTCCATTTGTGGACACCCTGTTGGTAGGGCTGAAAATTTGATTATCAATTTTCAATGCCCTTGTCACCAGGAACACATTGCCGCTTGAATCACCCCTATATCTCTTTTCAGTTTCGAGTAATCGAGAAGTGTTTTTCGTGGACAAGACTTTTATGTCGTACTGTATATTTTTTCTCATTTTTCATCTTATTTTAAATGCATAAAATGACTGTCATAGTAAATAACATTTTTTTTTTGTTACATAATTTCAAATCTGAATTTAAACGTCCAGTTTACCAATTTGCATATTACTTAATAAAAAAGTTGGACTTCAACATAGAGGCGAAATTGTTTTGCAAAGAAAACCAATTTTTTCCTATTTTCTTATACATAGATATTCTGAATACATATGTTTCAATGTTTGATATCTAAAATTTCTCATGTATTTCAGTAGATAATAATTTAGATTTACGAGCGATCCGTCGAAACTTGGTGCCATTGGACACCATAGAGTCTAGAAGAAATGGTCAATGGTTCTGTGGGGAAGGAGAGTACGAAGGTTACTTTTTTCGCCATGACCGTACAACACAGAATAAGGTTTACTTGAAATGCGTGAAACGTGGCTACAAAGGCAGGGGTAGGCAATTTTAAAATTAAAATTTTGTACCTATTATTTATAATTATGTTTGTAGGTACCTATAACAACACATTTCATTTCAATTTTTAGCTATTGTACGTGTCCAGGCTGCCCAAGTCGAGTACACCGGAGAACACCTGGCTTTAGCAGACCACAACCCGAATAATGAAACAAAGGACGAAGTAATTGTGCAAAGTCAATTTGCGAAAGAAGTTCTCCAACTTTCCAAAGAAAGCTGCGAGGCACTTCGTATAATTTACGACAATGTTGCAAAGAAGTAAAATTACTTAATCTTGAAATTATAATTAGATACTTCTATGCAAATTATTTATCATTTATTAAAAGCTATGAGATCGTGTTCATTTTTTTTTTTACAGTTTTCCTATTGAAGTTACCAGTACATATCCAATTTTTAGAAATACGCGATGCCATGGTGAAGAGACGATCTCGAGCGCACCCACCCCTTCCCAACAACACTGCTGAATTAGCAAATGTACTGATAAACAACGACGCTCCTGACTGGTGCAAAACATGCCAGGGAGAAAATTTTATTATACGCTGGGATGTTGATCTATTGATCTTGAAACGAAACGATGAGAAATTCTTCAATTTTGTTTATCATTTGCTCGATTATTTTTGTTGCTGACTGCTGAAACGAATGCGAGTTTATTTTTAACTGCGAACGAAATCGAGTACCTCGTAAAAACCATTAGAAAAAATGATTACACTGAATGGATTGGTGACGAGGTGATCGAATATTTCGTCGATCAAAATACGTAATTATCTGTCTACGAAGAAAGACGAAGAAGGCTTGATTATAGTATTTAATACGCAGTTCTACCAACGATTACGAAGTACCGAGCACGTCGGGGTTTTTCGATGGACGGACCCCAAACGGTAAATTTTTTAAAAACACGGATCGAAAGTAAATATCGCTGCCAAAAATTGAAACCAACACATTTTGGTTGTTACATTTCTTTAATGACGAATTTATTATTTTCAGCTAAAATCAAACGACATATTTATGTTTTCGAAATTGATCATACCCATTAATCAAAACAAAAAAAATAGATGGATATCACCTTTGAAAATGAAACGATTATGCATTAATGAAGACTCGTGGATGAAAATTCTCTTCAAAAATGAATTCTGCGACCTCGAATTAGTAGAAAATGACTCCAATATCAACTTTTTAAAAAACCTTTCTAATAAAGGGGGGAGGGGAAGGGTTCAAAAATGGATTATTTCGAAAAAAGCGAAATTCGATTTGGGAAAAATCGTGAATTCGGTTTGTATGTTCAAGTAAATGTTTTTAATGCCGAGAAATTGCCAATTTTGAGTTCATTTCACATCAGGAACCCTGTTTGAGAAGGAAAGAATAAGGCAACCCATAATCCCCCCCCCCGAAGCCCCTCAAAGGTTCTGAGTAAAATGAATTGCAGCAACGTGTTCGGGAGATTTGAAAACATACATTTTGACACCCCACACGGATATTTTCAAAATTTTGAAAGTTTCCCCCGCCCCCTGAAACACCCGCTTGGGGCTAGACTCAAAATAGCTGAAATGATATACCGAATTTCAGTCACTATGACAGCGCGAAACCGCAATTCATTTTACTCGAAACCCTTGAGGGGCTTCTGGGGGGGGAATTTTGGGTTAACCTTACCTTTCCTTCTCAAACAGGGTTCCTGATGTGAAATGAAGAAATGAACTCAAAATTGGAATTTCTCGGCATTAAAAACCTTTACTTGGACGTACAAGCTGAATTCGCGAGTTTTCCCAAAATTGAATTTCTCATTTTTCGAAATAATCCATTTTTGAACCACCACCCCCCCCCCCCTCATTGAAATGTTTTTTTTCTTCGCAAATTGACTATTTTCAAAAAAGTTGATAATAGAGTCATTTTCTACTAATTCGAGGTCGCTAAATTCATTTTTGAGGGGAATTTTCATCCACGAGCCTTCTCGCGATGAGTAATCAAGCTAAGTTCGAAATTAATCCAGTATTTCATCCATCGTTCTTGTAAAGAACGATAAACTCATTCGTCGTACTGTTCAAAAAACACTACATGTTTCGATAAATTCTCGAAATCAACAGGCAGGGTTTTAGCAGGCCCTTCGGGGAAAAACATATCCAGCACTTTTCTCAGCAATATTTTTTCAACTCATGAACAAAATTTATTACATACCTTCATTATTATTATCTATGGCTGAGACTTCTCATCAGAGTACAGTAAAATAAATATTGGCTTACTTTACTTGCAAACTGATAATTCGTAGAAATTTTAGAATTTGTGTTGAAATTTGAAAATAATGTTAATGTAACAGTTTTACTGACATTTACAGCGTTATCCAGTTGAAAACCCAAAGATTGCATGTCTTCGCTCATCCTTCCCTATGAAATATACTGAAAATGGTGAGTAAATATGAATTTTATAGTTGGTACTGCTAGTGTTACTTAAACATTTTATGAATGTAAAACTTCTTATTCCCGAGAAACCACATTGTGATAAATCGGTACAAATAGACCTCGATTTAAGACGATTTTTTTTTTACAAAATCGACAGAAATCGATCTCTTAAAAATTCCGCCTTTCTAGACTCGATTCGAGTCGATTTTCAACGAAATTGTTTTTTATCAAAATTTTTCATACTACAACTTCGTCTAAAATATCATTTCCTCAGCGTTTCCTTTCGCATTCGTCTGAACTTAGGATATTATTATATTCTAGGAATCATTATTTTTCTATGATATACAGGTTATCTTACGACAAGACACTCCCAGGCATCGGACCGAAATTTCGAAAAAAAATAGTAACTTTAGTAACTTTTTTTCTGAAAAAAGTAACCAATTTTTCGTGAAAAAGTAGACAATTTTTCAATTTTTCGCCTTTAAAAAATTATTAATACCCCCTCCTCCCCATTTTTTTTCAAACTTGATTTTTCTCTGTAATTTTACTACCGAAGAGAGAGAAAAAAATTTCATCTGAGAATGAGTTTTATCAGTGGCGTAGCCAGGAATTTCTCATGGGGTGAGTCAGAACTTTCATGGAACTTTCATAAATTTTTGGAAAGTTCTAAGTTTACTTCCATGCCAATTATTTTGGCCTCAAAACTCCAAAATAATAAGAAATCTAAGCAGTAGGCGTCAAAATCTGTCTTTGGAGAGTACAAAATTGCCATGTATAATTTATTTAATCGTGACTTTGTTCATGCCCGAGCGAAGCGAGGGCGAAACTTCGAAAAAATTGGATTTTCAATGCCTAAAACAGGCATTGGAAACCATTTTTTTCGTATAATTGCCTCAAATAATTCATTAAACTGTGATTTTGTTCATGCCCGAGCGAAGCGAGGGCGAAGATTTGAAAAATTTAATTAAAAGACATTTTGCATGTAAATTTTATGATTTCGTTTTGCCATTTTTTTTTTTTTGGCGAGTTGAGGGAAAAAAGTAACTTTTGGTCAAAAAAGTAACTAAAAGTAACTTTTAGTCAAAAAAGTAACTAAAAGTAACCGAGCTTGAAAAAAGTAACCAAGTTACTTTAAAGTAACCACGGTCCGATGCCTGCAGCTCCCAACATTTAATCTTATTCAGTGAGTTTTAAGTAAGTAATTTTTTTTCTTTTCAGAAAACATCGACAACACTAGACAAACTTTTCGTATTGCAACAAACATGCAATATTATGTGTGAAAAACAAGCCACAAAAAAACACAACCCACGAGGAACCAATAATATGTAAACTTCTTGATAATGACGTCGGTTTTACAGGAATCATCGCAGGAGGAGGAATGAAAAAGAGAGTGAAGTCCAGCCGGAGGACGAAAGAGCATCACCTCCATCAAGGCATCGACGTCCTCGGGAAGTCCAGGAGGGATGCTGTAGAAGGTGGTGCTGTTGTTCAGCACTGGTAAAGAGCCTCCCCGGGTAAGATAGTGAAATCCGATCTCTCGCCGATTGGGACGAAACTCACCCAAATGGTCAGCCATGATGTGAAACCACCCTAAAAAAATTTTGGCTCGATCCCCCCACCCTTACCCGAGTAATATGGCTGTAAATGCCAAAAATGCAATATTTTGAATATTTGGAGGGGTGGTCCAAAAAATATGAAATTTTCACAGGAAATAGTCGGAGGGTAGGTGTATACGTGAGAGTTTTCAATTTTTTTTGCTAAATTAGGGGGAGTTTTAGGAGGGTTGAAAATTTCAAAAATTCTTGGAAAAAATGAGGGAGGGGCATAGCTGAAATTTTTCTTAAAAAATTAGTCATACCCTTAGGTATAACATGTATTTTTTCCAGCCCTCGAGGAGGGAAGGGGGAAACATGGTCAAAAAACATAAAAACTCGGAAAAAACGTGTTTTTTGTTGCTTTTTTGTGATGTTTTAATACTTTAAAAATCAGTATATTATAAAAAAATTTAAATTATGAGCAATATGGGTTGAAATATACCAAACTGTTCCACTTCCTCCCTCCTTAGTACGGTCATTTTAGGGTTTGACCCAAAAAAAATTCCCGGAAACGGGAAAGTTCGTATATAAGCTTTGTAGAGGATGTATTTTATCATACCCGACTTTCACTAAAATCGGTGAATATTTTGACCCCCTTTTGGAGGGTGAGGGGGTTCAAATTTTCGTTTTTCGACAATAACTTTCAAAATTACGTATTTACGAAAAAATAGCTGGAACAAAAGTTGTAGAGAATAAAAAAACAAACAATTTTGATATTTACAATTTTTTCCTAGGACGTCATGGGAAGGAGCTAGGAGCTTCAGAAAAAAATCAATTTTGAAAATTTTCCATTATCAGAAAAAATTACCAAAAATCGGGTTGATCGACTTTTAGGAGTGGCTCTTTTGCATAGTACATCCTATTACTATGTAGAATAAGAAAAATGAACAACCGACCCCTCATCTTAAAGTAGGGGGATGGACCCCCTATAGAAAAAGTTGCATTTTCCCCCAGGAATATCTCAGCTACAGTGAAAAATTCGAAAAATTGGTTCAAACAAATGTTGTAGAGCGTTAAAAGACGAACATTTTACTTTTTTAACTTTTTTTCTACGTGGTCTTGGGGTCGAGCTAATGCAAAATGAAAAAAGATCGACGCGGGGTTCGAAAATTTTTCACCAACTCAATAAATTACATGTGTGTAGGTCTGGTATAAAATCTAGCGAAGCAATAGCCCAACAAGTAAGTTTCTGGGGTTTTTGTGGTTACTAAAGTCGATTTTTATAATCATCTAACCTCTGGACCCAAATTGCACCACAAAAGAGGGGGTTTAAAATTTTGCGAGAAATTTTCGAACGCTGCGTAGATCTTTTTTCTTTTCGCATTAGCTCGGCCCCAAGACCACGTAGAAAAAAAGTAAAAAAAGTAAAATGTTCGTCTTTTAACGCTCTACAACGTTTGTTTGAACCAATTTTTCGAATTTTTCATTGTAGCTGAGATATTCCAGGGGGAAAATGCAACTTTTTCTACAGGGGGTCCATCCCCCTACTTTGAGATGAGGGGTCGATTGTTCATTTTCCTTATTCTACATAGTAATAGGATGTACTATGCAAAAGAGCCACTCCTAAAAGTTGATTAACCCGATTTTTGGTGATTTTTTCTGATAATGGAAAATTTTCAAAATTGATTTTCTTCTGAAGCCCTTAGCTCCCTCCCATGACGTCCTAGGAAAAAATTGTAAATATCAAAATTGTTTGTTTTTTTATTCTCTACAATTTTTGTTCCAACTATTTTTTCGTAAATACGTAATTTCGAAAGTTATAGTCGAAAAACGAAAATTCGAACCCCCCACCCACCAAAAGGTGGTCAAAATATTCACCGATTTTAGGGAAAAGTCAGGTATGTTGAAATACACCCTCTACAAAGCTTATATACGAACTTTCCCGTTTCCGGGAATTTTTTTTGGCTTTTGGCTTTTTTTAAGCTAAATTGTCCGTACCACCTGGGGGGGGGGGGGGGGGCTTAGAAAAATGTTATATCATCATTTTATTTTTATTCGTTTCCTTAGATTTTTGTTTATTCAACTCGCGATTTGTTTACAATTCTTGAAAGAAGATTCTCCACTTTGAAATTCGTACTAAAAATGTTTTTTATTTTGGTACTTCGTTTCTTTGACACTAAATTTCTATTTAAAAATATTTTCCAGGTTTCCAGGTATGAAAGTGTTGGAAAAAAACATTGAAAATGATAAAAGAAATTTAGTATCTCGAAATTGTTTTCAACTCTCAATTTTTTTCTCAATATTTCTTCCAATCATGTAAAAAAAATCCTTCACTTCGGATTTGTTCTCAAAATATTTTTTACGCATGAAAGGACCGGGGAAAAATTATAAAATTGTAGTAGCTGTAAAAAAGATGTAGTATTTCAAAATATTTTCAACTCTCGATTTTTTTAATCTATTACACGAAAGTGTGTATGTAATAAATAGTGTGTTGAAGCGGGCGTCATCGGGATCGTCGCGGGCCACTCATGTGGCCCGCCAGCTCGTGGATGGGGTATTCCGCGAGGATGCGTTGCGAAATGTTACCGTCACAGGACGAAAAACGTGAGGGATGGCAAAATACAAACAACCAAACAACATCGTACCTCTATCAGCGAAAGGCTTAAACGCCATTATATGTTACACTAAAAAGCAATGCGAAAAAAATAATTAGACAATCCCAGACGATCGAGTTTTACGGAATGCCATCTCACAAAAGCTAATTTTTATTGTTCAAATAGCATTTTAGGTACCTATTATTTTTAATTTGGAGATTTGATTTTTGATTTTAATTTATTAATTGTCATAGTTCAAATAGCTAGATTCTAATTTGTCCCTACTTTATTTATGTCGTTAGATTTATTTTCAACGTTAGTTTCTTGACGTTCGAGTCTTATTTTTTAAGTTCAATTTTCTACTCGTCTCGCTCAAACTTTGAGAATATTAAGCGTGAATTAAATTGTACACAGAAGAAGTAAGTAATCAATGTCTTAAAGTTCGAGTTTTATTTTCCAAGTTTGTGTTCGACAAGAAAAGTTGTAACTGGTATTGGTGGGTAACGGTACCCTTTACTTTTAATTTTTTCAATTGTTCGTTTTACATATCATTATTGAATTTCCTAGGAACGTGCAATGGCAAAATGCCGGTAATTACCGAGACTTCTTTTGGAAACGTTCTCCTCGTGTTATGTACTGTCTCATAAGAGTAAAAAAAATCAAAAAACCTCACATGCTTTGGGAAAGATTAGTACCCACATGTAAATTTTAAGAAATCAGCCGCAAAAGTTTGAAAAAAATAGGTTCGCAAATTTGAATCTCACCCCCTCCCCCGGAATTCTGATATCGCCTATATGTACTTAGTTGAGAATTTTGAAAATTTGAGTTGGGATTTTCACCTCTTCTCCCCTCCTCCCTGGGAAATACCTTTGGTACGTCACGGACTACAGATATTGATTTTTATACTATTTTAGATCGTTTTGCTTATAATTACGTATATGTAAGTACTTCTAAGCTAATAGAGCTATTATGTAAAAAATGTCTCGATTTTTTAAATTTGAAGAAATTTCATATTTGCTGGTTTAAGAAATTTATATTTCAAAGTTTAGTTTATGAATTTTTTTAAATGTAATTATTTCATTACATGTGTGTGCAGCTCAAAATACAGAGTCGACACAAGAAAACTTAGAGGAGATGAAGAATATCTGGCGAAAGCAAAATAAATTATTGCAGGAAAGCGCCAATGTTGGACGTGAGTGTAGTTTTTCATCATCTCGGAACTTTCTCAATCGTTCTAGTGTCAACGGAAACAAGATTTAAGAAAAAGTATTTTTGATAGTAATTGAGAGCAGCAAAAAAAACGAGGAAGGATGCTAAGAAAAGGAAAGGTGACTGGAAAAATTTAGGGGGGACTGAAAAAATGGGGGAGAGTAAATGAAAAAATTGGGGGGATTCCTCAAACGCTCGGGGAGATCTCGGCACCCCTGTGCGTGGTATTACGCCATAGACATAGACACCGCTCAAACGAGATACAGCTCGTTGGCATGAAAGAAAGGAATAGTAATAAAGAAAAATTCACAGATACAGGCATCAACCCGATTATTGGTAATTATTTGAGGTAATGGAAAATTTTCAAATTTGATTTTTTTCTGAGGGCCCTAGCTCCTCCCCATGACATCCTGAGAGAAAATGGTAAATAACAAAATTGTTCGTTTTTTAATGCTCTACAACTTTTGTTTCAACTATTTTTTCATTAGTGCGTAATTTCGAAAGTTATCGACGAAAAAACAAAATTTGAACTCCCTTACTCCTCAAAAGGAGGACTGAATTATGCACCAATTTTAGGGAAGTTCAGGAATCTTAAAATACATACCCTCCTACGAAACTTCCCCTTTCTGCTAATTTTTTTTGGGTCAAAACCTAAAATGACTGTACTACTACGCTATTTCGTTTTTTTCAATTTTCTCTGCTAGTTTCGCCTGTAGGGTTGTCATTTTGGTCTCAAATTGTTTATCTGTGAAAAGGAGCATGAATTTTTTTTTCTCGGTAGATTGCGTCTATAGCGGCCGAAATTAGGGCATTTTACCCTTAGTAAATCTTTAATTGAAGCCACGAGTTTAAAAATATGCTTCAAATGACTGAAAAAAAGAATAAACTTGTTTTATAAATAAGTTTTTACTGAAAAAAATCGTAATCTAAAAATTACGAGTTCTAAAAAATAAGCTAAGTATTTTTTTAAATTTTATGCAAGAGCGGAAGGCCGTTTGAATGAAAAAAGTGACTTTAGAGTGAAAAAACGGACTAATAGTGACTTTTGGCCAAAAAAGGGACTTTTAGTGACCAACCCTGAAAATAGGGGACAAGTCACTAAAAAAGGTGACTCCGTGACATGCCTGCAACTGATACATTCAAATTGTTTTCTAATTGCTACCTCTTTCAAAAGTGTATTCCAATTCGTCTATGAGTAAGGCCTCAACAATGCCCAGACCAAATTTTTAAAAAATGAAAATTTCAATATCAAAAAAAAAATACTCTGAACGAATTTTACGAATTTTTTACCAACATTAAATTTTAGTGGAAAAAATTATTCATATGAATGACAAAAAAAGAGAAATTTTCAGAAAGTGAAAATTCTAAACGCAAAATTATAGGAATTTAGGATGAATTTCATAACATTTTTATGCATTTAAATTCATCGAAATTTCGAAAGTCAGAGAGAAAAATGAAAATTTGGCCCCAGCGAAGCCAGAGCAAAAATGTTAGAAAATCGAAACATCAATGCACAAAGAAAAATAGCTGAGCACGAATATTTTATGATCCGAAAATAATAAAATATGAGATAGTTTCAGGTAAACAAAAAATTCATAAATTTTCAACAAAATTGAAAAATTTGGCTTTGCCCAATTATAACAGTTATAGTATGTACCAGTGAAGTCTGCTGGTATAAGCGTACCAAATTACCAAACATGAACGTGATTAACTGATTACAGTGGTGAATTCGAACAAAAAAAATCATTATTGTGATATTTTGACTGAAAAAGTCAAAAATGATATTTCGAATAAAATAAAAATGGAAGATTTTTTTTGATAAAAAATTAGAGTAGAAGAAAATCATTTGAGGAAAGGTAATTCTTCGATTTGAAAATTCAAGAGGAAAATGAGTTTTTCGTTGAAAAATGATCGAAATTCATGCTATTTTCATGTTTTGCATGCCCAGTAGACACCCTGTATTCCCAATTTCAGAATTTTTCTCATTTTTTACCGACCTTGAAATTTGAAAAAAAAATTCAAACTCAAACTCTTCTCAGCTTTGATTTTTTTGCAAAACTTTTTCTACATTTCTAAAAAAAAAAATATCAATTTACAACTACCTAGTTAAAATTTTTACAAACTTCGAATTTTTATTAACATCTCTTTTTCCTTTTCCAAAAAAATTTCAAAACACGAGAAAGAATTTCATTGATATAATCTTCTTCATACCTCCAGTTTTTTTTTCTCATGTTCTCAAGTACTCGTAGTACCTACTAATTTTATTTTGTTTTCCATACTTTTGAAAAAATTTCTGGAGTTTACTTATACTGCGGTATCAGTTTCAGAGAATAAATTTGTATGTATTTGTAGTTACAATTTTTTCTGTCATTGTTTCTTTTTTTTTTGAAATTGTGAATTTTTTTCATCGTCGTCGTTAAAAATTCCCAAAAAAATTCTCTATTCATAATTTGATTTTTCAAATGATTAGAATATTGGGTTCATCGATGTCCTTTTCTTCTTATGCCTCCAATAATTGTATTTTTTTAAATTGACAGTTATTCTCATTTATTTTGTTTTTTAACGAAGATTCTTCGCTGACTTGATTTTCTGTTTAGCGAGTAAGATGAGATGGGTGATATAAAAAACAAGACTTCAGGTCCAATTGGTCTGAACCCTCAACAGAACCTGCGGAATGTAACGATCCATGCATGCAAGGTGTGCAAAACAAATGCGACAACCCAGACAAACGCTGTACACTGATGCAACATTATTATACAAATTGAACCCAATGGAACACGATGCAAATTGCAGTGAACCATTCTCAGTTCGGTTGGTTGCTCGTTGATATTGATATGACAATTGATGAGTGTACGTGAAGGTGATCTCAGTGATCGTTATTTCAACTGAAACGATCTATGTGCTCATTTCTTCGATTAGAACCAACTAACCGCGAACGTTGATCAACTTTGAAATCGTCTTTGTGGAAAAATTCGAAACAAGACGATTTAAAGAGATTAGAAACTATTTACGTATTGACCCAAAAATTCCCTCATCGAATAAACTGATGGTCAGATATTCGTACGTTAAAATTTAAATGTTGTGAATGAAGAATTCTTCCATCTCATCTTTACATATTTTTTTTCGGCTCAAAACCAAGGTAAATAGATACTACGTATATAGGTAGTCTAGATCGGCGAGTTTGTGTGCTAGTGTGAATATTTTGACGTCAGTGGTTGAAAAATCATTGACCTAGCGGAGCATGCGCGGACATCGCTTATTGTTTATTTCAACCACTGACGTCACTATCCCTGCACTTTCCTCAGCTCCCGGGTGTGTACAACAACGATCTAGACTACCTATATACGTAGTATCTATTTACCTTGCTCAAAACAGATTTTCCATATCAGTCTTTTGATTTCTACGATTACCGATAAGGTAATTATTCAAAAACTTAGTGGGCTTGAAGCCTCTTTTCATGATTTTCCGTATTACTCTTTTTTTTTTCAGTTTTCAGTTTTTTTTTACGATTACCGATTAGGTAATTACTCAAAAACATAATGGGCTTAAAGCCTCTTTTCATATTTTTTTAAATCACTGGTCATTATTTTATTTTCATAATGACCTAATCTAAACATTTCAAAACATTTTGTTGGTTGATTTTTACTGGAGGCAAGAGAAGAAACCACATCAATGACTGAAGCCCATCTTCAAAAAATGAGCAAAAAAATGATTTAAAGTGACATATACTAACTACCACAGTCGACGTAGGTAGCCTAGGTAAGTAAGTACCTACTCCCACATTCACATATTTTATCTTTGATTTTTCATATGATTATCCAAACAAGATTATTTGCCTGTGTCAAAATAATAAAGAGCAGAAATTCGAAAGTTGGAATTTAAACGCCATGAATGAGTAAAATTTATTCATCTTATTCAACTCAAAACAGACTTTCCAAACTTCTTTTTTTCAGTTTTTTTATGATTATCGATTTTTGAAAAACATCTTGGGCCTGGTGCCATCTTTTCACAATTTCCAAAAATTTATTGGGCCTGATGTCATATTTTCTTGTTTTCCAAAAACGTGTTGGGCCTGACGACATCTTATCATATTTTCCAAAAATTTATTGGGCCTGATGCCATCTTTTCTTGTTTTCCAAAAACGTGTTGGGCCTGACGACATCTTATCATATTTTCCAAAAATTTATTGGGCCTGATGTCATATTTTCTTGTTTTCCAAAAACATATTGGGCCTGATGCCATCTTATCATATTTTTCAAAAAAGTATTGGGCAATATGCCATCTTTTCTTGTTTTCCAAAAACGTATTGGGCCTGATACCATCTTATCATATTTTCCAGAAATTTATTGGGCCTGATGCCATCTTTTCTTGTTTTCCAAAAACATATTGGGCCTGATGCCATCTTATCATATTTTTCAAAAAAGTATTGGGCAATATGCCATCTTTTCTTGTTTTCCAAAAACGTATTGGGCCTGATACCATCTTATCATATTTTCCAGAAATTTATTGGGCCTGATGCCATCTTTTCTTGTTTTCCAAAAACATATTGGGCCTGATGCCATCTTATCATATTTTTCAAAAAAGTATTGGGCAATATGCCATCTTTTCTTGTTTTCCAAAAACGTATTGGGCCTGATACCATCTTATCATATTTTCCAGAAATTTATTGGGCCTGATGCCATCTTTTCTTGTTTTCCAAAAACATATTGGGCCTGATGCCATCTTTTCTTGTTTTCCAAAAACATATTGGGCAATATGCCATCTTTTCTTGTTTTCCAAAAACGTATTGGGCCTGATACCATCTTATCATATTTTCCAGAAATTTATTGGGCCTGATGCCATCTTTTCTTGTTTTCCAAAAACATATTGGGCCTGATGCCATCTTTTCTTGTTTTCCAAAAACATATTGGGCAATATGCCATCTTTTCTTGTTTTCCAAAAACATATTGGGCCTGATGCCATGTTATCATATTTTTCAAAAAAGTATTGGGCAATATGCCATCTTTTCTTGTTTTCCAAAAACGTATTGGGCCTGATGCCATCTTATGTATCATATTTTTCAAAAAAGTATCGGGCAAGATGCCATCTTTTCTTGTTTTCCAAAAACGTATTGGGCCTGATGCCATCTTTTCATATTTTTCAAAAAAGTATTGGGCAAGATGCCATCTTTTCATATTTTTCAATTTCATATGTACCTCTTTCATCTCTGATCATCATTTCATTTTCATCAAAAATGAATCGAGGCATTTCAAAACAATTTCATGGTTGATTTTAACTGGAGGCAAGAGGAGAAACTACATCAATGACTGAAGCTCAAAACTCATTTTTTTTTCAACTTTCAACTCCCATCTCTGTTATCTTTACACACACTTCCCTCAAAAAATGAGCAAAACATTAACATTTTTTACATCCGTTCCTGTTTCTTCTCCCAGCAGACTTCACTATTATCTGTTTTTCAGGTGCAAACCTTTAAGAGTTTTTTAAACAGTTTTTCGGGATCTTTCATTTTGAGCTTGTAGAAGAAGCGAATGTTTTAACAATATTCCTTTTTTTCCTCACACCCCTTTAAATTTAGACTCCATCACATTCATAGTAGAATGCTTTATAATTGAAAGGTGTTCAGCTCATAGTATACAAAAACATAAATTTAGCAACCTTTCCCTAATTTTACATCTTTTCCCTTTGATGTCTGTTTTTTTGATTGATTTTGAAAGAAAAAAAGTATTTTTTGAACCCTTCCAAGGCCTATTATTTGGTATTATGAAGGACTGAAAAGTTGCGATTTCAAGTGCTAGTGATTAGTTTGATGAATTCACAAGTCTTATTTTCAGTGCTTTATAACTTATATTTAAAAAATTGAAAAAAAAATGGAAGAAATAGGAGAGATGTTTAATCACATACTTCTAAACTTTCAAAGTTGCTCTGAAGGCAGTGAGTGAAATATGAATCTTGAATTTGCAGCATTATATTTTTGGATTTTTTTATTCGGAGATCCGCAGGGAGGGGTGTGGTCCCTCTGGCTCCGGCTCCACCTATGAGATTTAATTCAAGTCCCTTCGACTCACACTTCAGTTTCAGAGCTTTTAAAAAAGTGCCTCCGGCTCCAAAAAAATTGTCCGGAGAGCCCTCCTCCCTCCGGCTTTGCATGAATTTTTGACCTTCTCAGGCTTCCGGAGGGGCCAGATTTCTCCGTCTCCGTCTCCAACTCCGAGATTTTTTAAAAAGTGGCTCCAGTTTAGACTCCAGCTCCGAAAAAATTGGGCCAGATAGGAGACCCTCCTCCCTCCACTCACCGCTCCGTTCCGTTCCGGATCCCTGTTTTTAGTCAGACTGGCTATTTTTAGAATTTTTTTAGTCATTGGAAGGGTCGGAAGATAGAGCAAAATAAAATTGTGAATAAAGTATGAAAAAAAAAATTCCATGAAAACATTGATGAGGTGCCACATGGAGGAAACTTGAAATTGAACGATTAGGGATATTTGAAGTCCCTGAATCCAATTCTGGGGTTCTTCGGTTCAAAAACCGAAAATTCTCAAATTCATTTTTCTGAGTTATAATTTTTTAAAACTATCGAGCAAGGTATTGAATTTAATTGTAATGTTTAAAATATAAGGACCACTCTTTCTTTACATTTGGCTGCATGCCACACTGTATACGTCTCCACGTCGCAGTTGTGCCGTGATTTTAGAGTGACAGGGTAGAACAACCTAAGAAAAGATAAGGGATTGGATGATTTTTCAAATCTTGAGAATTTTATACGAAAAGAAATGGCCAAATGAAGAAACTAACGTCGGATTCGTGTTAGGCAGGTCAAAATAGCCCGATACACCCTTTTCCCGGTCATTTTACCTTAAAAATGTCTAAATTCACTTTTATCAATGATTTTTTATGACAATGAAACTAAATTTCGAGATTTAAAGTAAAATGATTGCGAAAAGGGTCTTCATCGGGGTATTTTGACTTGCTAAACACGAATACGGGATTGTTTTTTTCATTTGGTCATATCTTTCCGTATAAAATGCTTAAAATTTGAAAAAATCTGCCAGAATAACATTTTTTATGGTTTTTTGTAATATAATAGAAAACAAAAGAACGGGAAAAATGGAACAAGAGTATTTGGGTTTGCCTTTGGAGACCTATAAGGATTGGAAATGTTTTGAAAAAATGCTGATGGAAGAAGATACAGTCCTATAAACTTTTGTAAGTAATTTTGCATATAGGTTAAATATCTACTCGTTTTGGTAGATAGGTATGTTAATAGAAATATATTTTTACTATTTTGAGAAAAACTGTATTCAACGATTTGGAAAATATGGAGCAAAAAAAGATACGTTGTTGAGTAAATCGCCCTTCGTTGCTTCCATTATGGATAAAATTTGTGATAAATCTGACGCCTGTCTTTGTACGAACCTACCCGTCAGAAGCGGTAGTGGAAGAAAGAACACAGGGCCTCGGGGAAGGCTTCCCGTGACCTGTCGCGACATCGTCAAATGATCAGACTCAGCCGACGAGCCTATTCTCGTAATCAACACAGCTGAACACGAGATCCAGCGAAGTCAGTCCGACGACAACCAGATGGACCAGTAAGCCCTGGGCAAGTCCTTATGGTTCGTTGTAACTTAAAAATTTTGATTTTTTTTGAAATATTTAAAATTTTTAATGAATTTTTGCTCGATTTTTTTGAAATATTTATAATTTTTAATGAATTTTTGATAACTTTTTTCTGAAATATTTAAAATTTTTAATGAATTTTTCTCAAGTGGAATTCGTCATCTCCCTCAGTGGGAAACTCAGTTCAGTCCTTGGTGGACAAAAACGTTTTTGGGCCTACGTGACTGAAATCGTTCCAACAGTTTTCGGTAAATCTGGCGAAATACACATCACTCAGATTAAGCTCCAAGTGAGCAAAACATTTTAAATATTTTCTAAGCAGAATTTGTACAGTATTATCATGTTAATTTTGTTTCTTTGAAATAGTCGATAAGACTGCGTTTCGTTCTTTTGTATTTTTATATATTTTCGATTTTCCTATTTCGTTTATTTTTAATTTTTGCATACTTACCTATATTTTAATTTTTCTTTGTTTATTAAAAATATCAATATATCATGTTTTTGGATACCCGGCGGACGAACTTTCAACTTTTACGTATCCAAAACTTGATTTTGCGCATTTTTCGCCAAGTCCGTGGATTCTCCTCCATTTTTAATCCGTCCGCCGCACGGACGTGTGCATGCCGGAAGAGAATCATCCACGAAGAGAATACGACTTGTCGTTTCCCTAATTTGTCGATCTCTGATCCACAGATGTCACGCCAACATATTGTAATATGTCCTAAATGTCAACGAAACGTTGGAGACCCAGGATACCTATTCCTCGCTCCTCAGCTATAACTAGAATACTCAATGCGAAAAAATTCTCAGAAATGTAAAGACATGCAGTGGACATGGAGAACAAAAGGCGTTCAATTTTGGTTTCTACACCTGGAATTTTTCATTATTAGAAATTACCTAGAATATCTTTACGGTGCATTCAAATGTGACACGAAGAGAAATAATGGCTTTTTCATTTATCAACGACTGCACTTGTGATATATCGGATAAGGTAGGTACCTATACGAATTTTTAAATTCTTCTAAGTACTTATCTGATAAGTGAACCTGAAATAGAAACCAGCGAATATTCAAACTCCTCTCTTCCCTTCTGCCCTTTTTGAGCATCTCGTGAATTTTACAATGTTTTGACCGCAATCACCACGCGGGGGTAAAGCTAATTTATTATGAGACATTAGAGAACAGATTATCTTACTCATCAACTGCACACACCCAACTCTCATACCAAAAAGAGACAAATCTCAATCTTATTCAAACAGCAGCAAATTTCAAATCCCGAATCTCCGTTTCATTGTTTCCGAACTTGGTTAATCGATTCTTGAAATTCTTTCAGTTCCGCGTGAAAATGAATTCACCGTTAGGTTACGTACAGAAATAAATTAAGTTTTCTGATGCGTGAATTTTTACTCCAATAGCGAGATATTCACTTTGTTTTTTAAAGTAATTTTAACATGCATCGTAACTTATGATTGAGTTATGAAAAATTTGAAAACAGTGGATGATAAAGCGTTGAAGACAGTTATGGATTCGTTTTTCAAAATGATAAATTTGAATTCGTGTTTTTTTTTCAAATATTGTTATTTATGTGCTTCAAAATTAGGAAATTCAATTTCCGCCCCTCACCGTCATATATTTAGGTTTCATCCCCCTTCCACGAAACTTGAAAATTTTCCAAGAAACAGTTGATGACGTCATTTTCATGGTTTTTTGAAAAAAATAATGTTATCTATTTATTTATTTATTTATTTATTTAGAAATTGTAAAAATCAATTACAGAGCAGAATCTCAAAATTTCCGACAAATTTTCTAAAAATTTCTCAATCCTTACTCCATTTTGAAAAACTACCACACGGCAATTCAGGAAAGATGATTTCATGTGTATTTTTCTATTTACCCCTGCAGCACTCGCACCATTAAGAAAACCTTCAGAAAGCTCGCATCATGAAGGTTTCCTTCAGATAGGTCGCACCATGAAGGTTTCCTTCGGATAGGTCACTTACATAAGGAAACCTCCAAGTCGCAACTTTCAGGGCACAAATTTCATTTTTAAAATTTCTTGGCGAATTTGCCAGGGTTCCTAAGTTTTTTTCTCTCTTGCATCTCTGTATTTATCTAATCTTTTTTTGAAAAAAATGAGTTATTGCTAGGCATTTTTCAATGCCCATAAAAAATATCTGAAGGAATCCTTCATGGTGCGACCTGAAGGAATCCTTCGTGATGCGACCTGGAGGTTTCCTTAATGAAGCGGTAATTCGCCGTTGCGAGTTATGCTGGGTTACTATACCTAGATGCTAGAATAGTGAGGTGGTATATTTTATATAATCGAATACATGGTGTTCGTGAAATTAAATCAGTGTTTCATTCGATTATTCAGTCAAAGTGCTAATGAGCACAAGCATGTGGCTGAATGAAATTCAGTATTTAAGCGGAAAAAGTGAGATCTCGAATGCATCAGTTAAAACGATTCCACATAACACGATAATCAGGAATCCACATCACTTCATCCAACTCAATAATAAGTTGTTTTTTCAATGAACAAATTTTTGAACATTTTAAGATGAATAAATTTTGGAAATAGTTTTAAAAATTTCCAAAATTAAATTGGAAAGTTTTTATAAATTATTACATTCAATGTTTTTTTGGAAATTATTCGAAAAATAAATTCTAAGTCCAGAAATTGGAGCAAAATTTTTACGCGAACCTCGGAATCATTGAGGAAACCTGAATTTTACATTATTTGTACATAATAGCCTACCAAACATACCTTACTCCTAAAACTTGCACCCCTGAACTCACCGACTACCCCGGCAAAAGGTCAACAACCTCAGTGAATATTCGTTTTTTGACTGTAGCGCCAAAAGGAAGGGTCGGAGAGGGAAAAGTGATGAAATAAAAAATGTTCTATGTGACATTTCTTACAAACTTGACCGGCTCTCAAAATTGCGACATTCGATTTACAGTGGAGGTTAAACTTTTTCAACTTGGAATTTTTTTTTCAAATTATAATTTTTGGTGTAATTTTAAATTATAATGACCTCAAAAATATACTGTCAAAAGTTGCATCCGACAACTTGTGTGCCACCCCCGCTTGAGGTCAATAATTCTTGCGTGTTGAAATATATGGTCGGTCCTTCCATTCGGCGCTACAGTCAAAAAACGGATATCCGCAAAGGTTATTGACCTCATACAGGGGTGACTCGCAAGTTGCCGGATGCAACTTTCAACAGTATATTTCTAAGCCCATTATAATTTTAAATTGCACCAAAAATTGCCAATTTCTCCAAAGTTGGAAAAGTTTAACCCCCACTGTAAGTCGAATGTCGCAATTTTGAGAACAACTGAACCGGTTAAGTTCGTAAAAAATTTCACTTGGAACATTTTTTATTCCTTCACTTTTCCCTCTCCGACCCTCCCTTTTGGCACTACAGTCTAAAAACGAATATTCGCTAAGGTTGTTGACCTCTTGCGGGGGTAGCCGGCGAGTTGGGGGTGCAACTTTTAGGAGTATGTTTGGTAGGTTATTATGTACAAATAATGTGAAATTCAGCTTTCCCCAACCATACAGAGGTTCGCGTAAAAATTTCGATATAATTCCTGGACTATTATAATAAACTAGAAAATTTATTAGAACAGTTTTTCTAAAAATCACTTTCAAAGAAATGCCGATTTTGGTAATTTAAAGATACTTAGAATAGGTAATTCATTCATTAGACGTTTTTTTGAAAAATTAAATTCAACAGGTTTTTCAAAAATTAATTTGAGTTTTATTGAGAAATCAATTCAAAAAATTTGTTGCAAAAAGTTTAGAAAGTTTTCAATAAACTAAACTAAAAATTTCAATTTTTGAAAACAAATTTTTCAATTTTTGAAAATAAATTTTATATTTTTTTAGAGAAATAATTTCAAGAAATTTTCAAAAAATCGTATCTTAAAATTTTATCAAGATCGTGTTTTGAAAATTTTCAAAAAATCAATTTTAAAACTGAAAATATCGTTGATACTTCCAGTGAGTAGCAGCTCAAATGAGAGACACTTCCAAACTTCAAATAGTAAAAAACCGCCTCTGCACTGGGTACAATGGTTGAGAAAAAGCTGAACAGCCTGATGATAATATCATGTGAAGCTGAAATTCAGCCAGACCAAGGTCAACGCCGGCGACCAGGTACTTGAGAACGAAAGTGGGGCATTTTTCTTTGAAAATTTTTTATTGATTTTAATACGATTCAGTTACTCTCTCCCACTTTTTTTAAAAAAAGGAAAAAAGAAAACAAATTTTCACACCCGTTTAAAAATGTGAGGTTCAAGTACATTATTTCGGAAGTAAAATCATTTTTTTCAAGAAAAATTTTCTCAACAATTTATATTTTCTTCTTCTTAATTCCTACGTCACACGGGAGCGGGAGAAACTGAATGCTTTTCTTTTCATATACTTTCTTCCAGCCCCCCCCCCCCCCGGGTATCTAAAAATATCGCGAATTTTCCAGCTTAAATAATGATTCGGCTTCTCTGGAGCTCTTTAACTTCAGGAAGGAAGAAATTTATGCAGAGTAGACCTTTCTACGAGTGACATCGAATGTAGTGATGGGAAACCACCTACGATGACGATATTGAAATTTCGCAATCTTTCTTGAGGAGATTTCTACGAAACGATCTCTCAACATCGTTCGCTGAGAAATCAGTATAAATCGCGACCCAGGGGCTGGAACCGGCAATTCCGAGGAAAACGAAAATTCGCGAAAAGTCGTTCTTGAGGTTTTGAAGTTTCGTCTAACGAGGGAGGTCACAGAACTGTCCCCTCGAAATATGAATGAAAGGTGGTCTATTTTGTCGCCCGCGACGCGAATATCAAAATTCCAGATTGCTGGGTGCCCGTTTTGAAAACTGGTCTAGGCCTATGCGATCGAAATTTCGATTTTACATGGATTTTTACATGTGTTTTAAATGGAGGAAAATTTTTTTCTCGGAAATCATCATTTGTTGTGATCAATTGATAGTTCGTGTCGAGAGAAACAAAAAATATGATGTACACGCGTTGCCTAACTCAAGTATTGTAGGGGATATATGTATAAATTTGATATAGAGCCCCTTCAATTCTTGAGTTAGGCAAAAAGTGTATATCATATTTTTTGTTTCTCTCGACACGAACTATCAATTGGTCACAACAAATGATGATTTCCGGGAAAAAAATTTTCCTCCATTTAAAACACATGTAAAAATCCATGTAAAATCGAAATTTCGATCGCATAGGCCTAGACCAGTTTTCAAAACGGGCACCCAGCAATCTGGAATTTTGATATTCGCGTCGCGGGCGACAAAATAGACCACCTTTCATTCATATTTCGAGGGGACAGTTCTGTGACCTCCCTCGTAAGTGAGTGAAAGAAAAATACCGCGCGCGCCGTATGATGCAATGATAAACCCGGACTACTAGCACATCGTTGCCAAATTGTAGTTCCCGGCTGTTGGAAGAAACCTTGAACGCTGGTAAAGAAATACAAGTGCACTTGAATGGTAAGAAATATGATCAAATAAAAATTGTTGATTGTGGTTTGTATGTGCATCCACAATGCGGATATATTGGTGCCTCGCCAGATGGACTAATAATTCCAGTTGGTGCAGAATATAAGCTTGTAGAGAACTTTGAAAATATTGTAAAAGTAGTGGAAATAAAATGTCCCATAACGGCTCAGATTATGACTCCTCAAGAAGCAGTAAAAAAGATGAAAACTAAATTTTGGAGGACGAACGAAACAGTTAACCCATTAATGCATTATTACTACCAGCTACAGGGTCAAATGCATGTTGTTGGTGTTAAAGAAGGTGTATTTTGTGTGTGGACTGAAAAAGGTATAGCTTATGAAATAGTTGAACGTGATGATGAACTGCGGAGAAATGAAATGTTTCCAAAATTGAGACAGTTCTATCTGAAATGTCTATTACCTGAGATAATCGATTCTTGTGTTAAGTGTTTGATGCCCTTGAGAAACTTAACTTGGGATGGCATTACCATAAGGAAAACAGTGAAAGCTCATACCAATGGAGATGCCTGCAATAAAGATGATGATGCTGAGGATAAGAAAAAAAATGAGTAATTGTGAATTATCTTTGGATGAGGATGAGGACTTTACAGTGCTTTCTCAAGATAAGAAAGAGAAACAAGTCAAACCCAACATCAAGTATAAAAACTTTGAAGAATAGAAATACAGGTATTTGTGTGCAGAAAATTATGGCATATGGTCTGCTGCTGGATCAGATTTTGCACTATGTGCATATGGTCATCAAATTGACCAGAGTTTGCACAATGTGAATGTGGCAATTTCATATTGCCAGAGCTTGCCCCAAGTGGCATATGGTCAAAAAAATGGCCAGATATTTAAATGTGAAGAAACTACCGTCGATACATGAACATCGACTTAATCAAACCGACGCAGCAAAACGACATCTATGAATGCGGAGTCTTCATGTTGGAATACATCAGGAAGGTGGTCGGAAATTTCCCGACGATCGATTTTGGATTGGTAGAAATACCAGAAATTCGAAGAAGGATGGCGCGGGAAATCCAGAACGACGCCCTGGAAGACTAATTCTGTGTCTAAGTGTAACGTGTATGGGCCTTTTGGCCAACGCCTATTTTTGCAAGTAATTTTTATTTCTTCAAGTGTGTAAAAATGAATACGTTTTATGCGTGATTATATTTTTATTTTAATTAAAATGATGGTACGTTTCTTTTTAACTCTGTTAACGTGATGCATGATATGTGAATGGAGAAGAGAACAAGGGTATGAAGGGGACGAGCAGTAAGTAGTGGCCTATCTGGTACCAGCCATTGTTTTACCTTGTGTAAAACAATGGGATTAAACCTTAGTACCTGCTTGGAAGTCTGACCGGACAGGCCATGCTTGTACTCATACGCGAGGCCCCCAGTGGCAAAATTAACATTCGTCCCGGTTTCAATTTATAGTGTTGAGTGTCGGTTCAATTCGTGATAGCATTAGTTATATAGCAAAAGGAGTAATACATGGTGTGCTTGAATCCTATGTTGTCATCTATTGAACCCATCATATGTGCAGCTCCAGGGTTTCTAGAGCCCGGTGCCTATCACACCTAAAAGGGTGTGGGGGTGATTTTGGATAATAATGGGTTGAATTGAGAGAGTTTCCAATTTGGGTTACAGCTTCGCTCCTAGTAGCACGTAGATGTCGTGAGCTTTCAATTCTAAATCCATTAAGTAATTATTGGTAATTCGCAGGTAAGGCCTATCTCAATAGATAGGTAGCTTACCTACCCATTAGGATATTAGGCCGTCTTAGGTAGTCCATTTGATTCGTAGGTTGATATAACCTTTTAGTGTTTCCTTGCACGTCCGGTTATAAGACTGAAGAACAGGTAGGTACCTAGTCGGACGTATTCTGACTTAAGGTAGGTTCCCTTTAATTTACATCTTGGTAGGCTAACGAAAGTAGGCTTATCAATAAGCTAAATTTTATTTCGATTTTAATTCCGGTAATCATGCTTCAATTTATGTGAATGTGACCCAACATGTGTCCCTTATCTGTGACTCTGGTTGTGGAGTCTTTTGGACCTGCTCTACCTCAGCCGAGTAGCCCAGAGAAAATAGACATTTATCGACTCTCCCCAAAAGTTAATCCCCCTATCGGTTTAATACACCACATAAATTGTAAAAAAACGTTCATCAAAGAGATCGCTCAGAAAACAAACGAGCTGGTCATCTGAAACCCCAGAGCGGAACAAGACGGTACGCCTCCTCTTTATCTTGCCTGTGAGCCATACATGCCACCGTTCTCCATAGAGTCGGTCTATAACGAGATCATGGCCGACATCGACAATTCAGCGCATGAGCCATTCCGACAGTATCTGCCGCAAGAGCCGCTGAATCGTGATCCACGTCGGTGTTTGTTGTGTAATTAATCAACGATACCCTTCTATGCTTCGAATCGCAATAATGAAGAAGTTTCGCGTGCCACCATGGCAACAAGACCACCTCGCGATGGATGAAACATATGATTCTAGATGCCCTGAGTGTAGTAGGCATCATTTCATGAATGCTGATTTTTTAGGTATTTTTTATTTTTGGCCAACTAGAAAATTTGACATCCCACTGTGCGTCACTCCCATTTTTTCGCCTCATTTTCATCAATTTTTCGTTTCTGCAAATTTTCTTAGTTTTTTTTTCTCATTTCCAAACTGCAAGCATTTTTCCATCAGCAGGCATCGGACCGAAATTTCGAAAAAAAATAGTAACCTTAGTAACTTTTTTTCTGAAAAAAGTAACCAATTTTTCGTGAAAAAGTAAACAATTTTTCAATTTTTCGCCTTTAAAAAATTATTAATACCCCCTCCTCCCCATTTTTTTTCAAACTTGTTTTTTCTCTGTAATTTTACTACCGAAGAGAGAGAAAAAAATTTCATCTAAGAATGAGTTTTATCAGTGGCGTAGCCAGGAATTTCTCATGGGGTGAGTCAGAACTTTCATAAATTTTTGGAAAGTTCTAAGTTTACTTCCATGCCAATTATTTTGGCCTCAAAACTCCAAAATAATAAGAAATCTAAGCAGTAGGCGTCAAAATCTGTCTTTGGAGAGTACAAAATTGCCATGTATAATTTATTTAATTGTGACTTTGTTCATGCCCGAGCGAAGCGAGGGCGAAACTTCGAAAAAATTGGATTTTCAATGCCTAAAACAGGCATTGGAAACCATTTTTTTCGTATAATTGCCTCAAATAATTCATTAAACTGTGATTTTGTTCATGCCCGAGCGAAGCGAGAGCGAAGATTTGAAAAATTTAATTTTGTACGTCCAAAAAAGACATTTTGCATGTAAATTTTATGATTTCGTTTTGCCATTTTTTTTTTTGGCGAGTTGAGCGAAAAAAGTAACTTTTGGTCAAAAAAGTAACTAAAAGTAACTTTTAGTCAAAAAAGTAACTAAAAGTAACCGAGCTTGAAAAAAGTAACCAAGTTACTTTAAAGTAACCACGGTCCGATGCCTGCATCAGTTTCGTAAGTGTCTGCTTGAGAATTTCTTCAAAAAATTTACTATTACCTCAGTGACTATTCTGTATGAAGAAAATCGTTAGATGGTCGTTCCGGTATCAGCAACGCATACGAAGTTATCAGTTGTTTTTTTCGCTCCATTCCGGTTACTTTTTTTTTCGCGAATTTCGTCTTGTAGTAAGTAATTTTTCAAATTTCAACTTTTTAAAAATTTTTTACTCAATTATCAAAATTCTAATTTTTTTTCTAATTATATTTGGCTGTTAGATTATTTTGTTGATAGCTGTCTAAATTTTGAAATTTGTAATCATTCGTTTTTCAACTGTTCTATCATGTAAATATTGAACAAAAAAATTTGAATTTCGAATGGTTTTTTTATTTTAAGAAAATATGACGAATTATTCCGTCGCAGTCTCTTGTCTTTTTTTTCTCATTTGTCAAGTTCGCGCTTATTGTTTTCAATTTCATATTTTTAAAAAGTCCTTCCTATCAAGTTGAGAAATTTAGAAAAACACAAACTTCAACATTTTTTTTAAATATTCAAAATTTAGTACGGTCATTTTAGGTTTTCACCCAAAAAAAATTCCCGGAAACGGGAAAGTTCGTATATAAGCTTTGAAGATGATGCATCTCAACAAACCCGACTTTCCCTAAAATCGGTGAATATTTTGACCCCCTTTTGGAGGTGAGAGGGTTCAAATTTTCGTTTTTCAGCTATAACTTTCAAAATTACGTATTTACGAAAAAATAGTTGGAACAAAAATTGTAGTGAATAAAAAAACAAACAATTTTGTTATTTACAATTTTTCCTAGGACGTCATGGGAGGGAGCTAGGGGCTTCAGAAAAAATCAATTTTGAAAATTTCACATTGTCAGAAAAAATTACCAAAAATCGGGTTATTCGACTTTTAGGAGCGACTGTATTGCATAGTACATCCTATTATTATGTAGAATAAGAAAAATGAACAACCGACCCCTCATCTCAAAGTAGGAGGGTGGACCCCCTGCAGAAAAAGTTGCATTTTCTCCCTGGAATATCTCAGCTACAGTGAAAAATTCGAAAAATTGGTTCAAACAAACCTTGCAGAGCGTTAAAAGACGAACATTTCCTTTTTTTTTTTTACATTTTTTCTACGTGGTCTTGGGGCCGAGCTAATGTAAAAAGAAAAAAAATCGACACAGCGTTCGAAAATTTTTCACAAAATTTTAAACCCCCTCTTTTGGGGTCCAATTTGGGTTCAGGGGTTAGATGATTATAAAAATCGTCTTTAGCGACCACGAAAACCCCAGAAACCCACTTGTTGGGCTATTGATTCGGTAGATTTTATACCAGACCTACACACGTGTAATTTATTGAGTTGATGAAAAATTTTTGAACCTCGCGTCGATCTTTTGTCTTTTTGCATTAGCTCGGCCCCAAGACCATGTAGAAAAAATGTAAAAAAAGGAAAATGTTCGTCTTTTAACGCACTAAAACGTTTGTTTGAACCAATTTTTCGAATTTTTCACTGTAGCTGAGATATTCCAGGGGGAAAATGCAACTTTTTCTACAGGGGGTCCACCCCCCTACTTTGAGATGAGGGGTCGGTTGTTCATTTTTCTTATTCTATATAGTAATAGGATGTACTATGCAAAGGAGCCGCTACTAAAAGCCTATTAACCCGATTTTTGGTGATTTTTTTCTAATAATGGGAAATTTTTTTTTCATAAATACGTAATTTTGAAAGTTATAGCCGAAAAACGAGAATTTGAACCCCCTCACCCCCAAAAAGGGGATCAAAATATTCACCGATTTTAGGGAAAGTCGGGTATGCTGAAATACACTCTCTACAAAGCTTATATACAAACTTTCCCGTTTCCGGGAATTTTTTTTGGCTTTTGGCTTTTTTTAAGCTAAATCATCCGTACTAATTGAACAAAATTAGGAAAAATGTTAGAATTTTTGGAAACATTTTCCTCGCAGGAAAAAATTTTAGGATAACAAAATTGAATATTTTATGAACTTCAATTTCCTCATTTTGCAACTAGAATTGTACCTACTTCTTAATTTTTTTTCAATTATAGATATGAAATTTTTCCAATTGATGATTTATACTACCTAAATGTTTTCCTACTTTGAATCTTCAAAGAAATATGGGACGTAGTAGTAGAAGTAGTAGGAGTGTTGGTGGTGGAGGTGCTGGTTGACTAAAATTTCAAAAATTGTCCGGTCAAGTTGAAGCTCTGTACAAGTGTACACGCCACTGGACTGAACTCCGTTCAGAGATGATAAAAGAACAATAGTGTGTTTCAAGTTTTTTCATTAGATGTTGAATTTCAATCTTGGGAGCTTTTATTAAAGTTTGATTCAAGGTTGATGAAACTTTTCGTTGTTCAATGTGAAAAGTCTCATGCTTCATTACTTTTTCAATATTTATTGAATTGATGTTCGATTTTTTTTCTGTCATTTGTATGGATTTTTTCATTCTGATGAAATTCTGCAATTTCATTATACCTAATTATTTTATATAGTGAAAAATTGGGAACCATATAAAATTTATTCGCAACTTGTCATATTCCTACACATTAAAATAATAGAAAGCTTGTTTTCCATCAAAAAAAAAAAATCATAACGATAATCGTAAACTTTTACGATTTCAACTTTGCATCTCTTCCAGTCACGAAGAACATCACCTCGTCATCAGCCTACGTCTTGAATTAAAAAAAAGAAAAAATACCGCAAAATACTCGGAAGTTTCAAGAGCAATGCTTATAAAGTAATTTTGAAATAATTATCAAATAATTACCCACCATCGTTGGAACTGCCAACTTTCGTGTCTGACGATTCTTACCGTAGTAATATTTCTTCAGCACGAGTCACGCAACAAGGACATTATTAGAAAGGAAATACGAACCTATGTACGTTTGATTCGGCTTTGTCGATTTCGCATTTGGAATAGTCTGTTTTCACAACTTTAATTCGTATTTTAAAGCGCTGGAATTTAGCCGATTATCGAATATTATGGAAAGAAGATGAAGGGGGGTTGAGGGGTGCCAAAGGATAGCGTGATGAAAGCCAGTAAGAACACTCGACTGATTGATTTTGGTAATTATCAATCAAAGTACTTGAGAAAGAATGGGGTTAAAATGGTAGACCATGGTACAAGGTGATGAATGTGAGAATTTTTCGAGTGGTGGGGTATTTTTTCCCTCGTTGAGGAATTTTTGATATTTTATTTTTCATTTTCGATTCGAAAAAAAGTATCGATTTTGCATTATTTTTTTTTAAATTTAAAATTTTCATTTTCAGGAGAATCAAAATTCAATTTTTTTTAAATTATACATTTTGGGCGAAGAATGTTTTTTTCCCCTTGAGGAATTTTTGATGCTGTTCAATTTTCCATTTTCAATTCAAAAAAAAAGTATCAATTTTTCATTATTTTTTCAAACATCAAATTTTCATTTTCAGGAGAATCTGAATTTAATTTTTTTTTTAAATTATACATTTTAGGCGAAGAATGATTTTTTCTCCTCGTTGAAGAATTTCTAATGCTGTTCAATTTTCTATTTTCAATTCAAAAAAAAGTATCGATTTTTCATTATATTTTCAGGGGAATCAAAATTAATTTTCTTTTTCAATTTATACATTTTGGGTGAAGAAAGAAAATTAATTTCAATGCTTCTAAATTGAATTCAATCTTCGGTGAAATAATTTCAATTATAGAAGCAATTTTTTGTAATTTTTTCAAGAATTTTCATTGATATCGTTAATTTTTTCCAGATTAGGTGAATTTATAGAAGAACGAGAAAATATTTTATTAAAATTGGTCTTTCAACAGCTTCAAAACACAGTATAAAATTCATTTTACCATTTTTAAAAGCATCTGCAACGATGAACTGCTAAGTATCATCGAGTGATTTACTTTTCTTCACGTGAGCCCCTTCGGCTTGAAAAAAAGGTACAAAAACGTGCAGCTGGGGTCGTCCACAGTGAACAGAATTGCATTCCTGCTCGTACCGGTCTTCCTGAGCGATGGGTACTTTCTGTACACCATTCCCTGCTGGCGACGTTTTCGGTCTTTCCTTCAAAGGCGTCGTTCGTTCGGTTATTTTGATTGTATCTTCGGAGCAGGTCACAATATCGACGCTGGTACTGGACGAATTGAGCCATTGCAGAATTCTATCAGTAAATGGATCCGGTATCTGGTGATTTTCGGTCTGATTGGTCCCTTGGGTTAATTCATTATGAAGATTATTCACGTAAAAGTACGATCTACTAAGCGAGTAGGTAGGTCTCGTTACAATCTTGCAAATTGGATTACAGATGAACGTTGGTTCGCAGGAGATCGCTCGTGGGAGAATCTTCGGCTCTTTGGTGTTCAATTTCAGTTTGGTCAAGCAATTCTCCAGGTCGTTGGGAGCTCTGGACACGATTCCGGGGTCAGCTCGGGGAGTAACTCGAGCAGATTTCTTGGAATGGTGAACGTGTAATTCATCATCGTGCAGAATCACGTGCTTAGATCCTTTTTTCCAGACGATTCTCACGTACAGAGGATTCTCCGATGATTTCCAGTGGCTTTTCATCGTTCACATTTTGAAATTGAGAAACGCGCGCACAGTTCGACGTTTTTCTACAAATACGTGATGTCGAATGCGAAATGACTGCGGAACGAGATCCTCGCGTGATGCCGAAATAACGAATGATATTTGGAATAAAACAAACCGTACTTCGTACCTACGTGAAATTCGTAAATCGAAGTGTTCTAATTTTACCGAAGGGAGGGTGGAAGAGTTGAGGATTTGCGTTCTCGATTCGTTTTTTTTTTTTTGCCTTGAGATGTGACAATTTGCGATTTCTAAGTGTAATGAAGATGTATGCGATTTGATATGTGACACGCACCTTGGTCGAAGGGTTGCGAAAAATTTTATGGTGAGTTTTTTATGCCAAAAAGTGCGAATAAATTTGAATATTTTTCATGATCGATTCGTGCCTGTATTGTAAAATTTTTCAGACCACGTTCATCATCAATAGTTCTGTTTGAAATTTTACAGAAACAATCAGCATTGAACTGTTTAATTTATTAGATTTATAATGAATACGAACGGTAATACCACAAAAAATAATAAATGATTTTCTTCCAACACATACCCAACTTTCCTCCGGCCAAGCGTCCCTCCTTCCCAAGAAAAACTTTGGCGGCAGCAGGCGAGGAAGTTTTTCAAACTAGGTTGGGTTCAGTACTCGAGTGACAACCGAAAATTACAGCAATTTGAAAAAGGAAACTTCAATGTTCTTTTAAAAAAATGTAGTCAAAATGCCACACAGTGGACAATGGGGGAAGGGGGAGGGGGTGAGTACATCATTTAGATGGAAAAAAGTCCTTATCGACGGAATTGAAACATTCAAGTACTGATGATACGTCATTTTCAACACTGAATACAAATTTGCTATTACTTTTGCACCTAGACCCTCAGGAATAGGGGAGGGGAGGGGATGGTAGGGGTCAAAAATGTGAAATGGGTTATAAAGTTGATATGGGTGTCCAAATCTACATTTTCAAAGGTGCTGAATTCGAATGTGATATTATTTTTGCACTGGGACCATCGGGGGAGGGGGTCAAGGGGTCAAAAAGATAAAACAGCGTATAAAATTGACATAGGTATCGAAATCTACGTATTCAAAGGTGCTGAATTCAGATTTAATATCATTTTTTCACCTGGAGCCTCGAGAGAGGGGTAAAGGGGTCAAAATAAGTTACTAACCATTTTTTTTAATGAAAATCATACATATTAAAGAGAAAACAAGTAACTACATCGTAAAATTAAAAAATAAAAACATCGAAAACTTGATAAATTCATTTTTTCCAGTTTTAGTAATTTATATTACCAATTCGCGAAAAAAATTTGAAAAGGATCACAAATTTCGATTCGGTCGTGCTAGAGTTATAAATTATGGAGGATGGCGTCGAAAGCAACGATGAGCGTGAAGAGATAAGATGACTGTGATTTTTTTTGTAATATATGATTTTCATTAAAAATAAAAAAAATATTTTGTTAGCAATATAACTTTCCCCCTTTCCCCAGGCAGGTGTAAAAATGTTATCAGAATTGGATTCAGCACCCTTGAAAAATTAGATATCGATACCATATCAAATATAGACCCCATTTTACATTTTTCATCCCTCTCACCCCCTCCCATAAGGTTTTGGTGCAAAAATAATATCATATTTGTTTTCAGCATCCTTGAAAATGTAGATTTGGATACCCATATCAACTTAAGACCCCATTTTACATTTTTCACCCCTCTCACCCCTTCCCTTGGGTCCTGATGCAAAAATAATATCAAATTTGTTTTCAGCACCGTTAAAAATGTAGATTTGGACACCCATATTAGTTTTCAACCTTATTTTATATTTTTAACCCCCTTCACCCCTCCCCCGAGGGTCCTAGTGCAAAAATTATATCAAATTTGGATTTAGCGCCCTTGAAAATGTAGATTTGGACACCCATATCAACTTAAACCTCCATTTTACATTTTTCACGCCATCATCCCCCTCCCCCAAGGGCCCTGATGTAAAAATAATATTGAATTTGGATTCAGCGTTAAAAATTACATACATTCCGTCCGAAAAAATGTTGAAAAAGCTTCATGGGACTTTCCGCCTAAACTGTCCATTGGTCCCACTGTGTGCCACTTGGACTGATATGGCGTTAGATGCCGAAACGTGTTGTTTGAAGGAGCTGCAACCAATGCAGAAATACGTGGAAAATATATTGCTACCCTACCTAAAATGGCGGAAGTATCATCTTGTATTCGAAATTCTGCTAGAATGATACGAGAGAGAAGTAAGCATCATGGAGAAACGAAGGAAAGTTCGGCAGAGGACTGTGAAATTATCGAAAAATTGAAAAATTTCATCAGTTTTAATTGCTCAAATCCTAATTCCTCGGAAAATCAAAATTTGATATATTTCTACCGCGGTGCTAAAGCAGCAAGTAATGATACTGCATTTGGATGGAAATTTGGCTGCGAAATTCTGAATTCAGTTTTGCCATCCGATAATACTAAAACTCTTAAGATGTCTACATTCAAACTCGAGAGAAGGAAAGAAAAAAAAATCGAATTAAAATGTTAAAAAATTCATCATTTATTGAAAATGAATTATCTGAAAAAGGAAAGGCATTTGGACATGAGAGGTGCACTTATTCGCTATCATTGTTTGAGCCTTGCTCAAAAGCTACCTACTTCTATTTCCAGAAAAAGTGCTAAACATGAATTTCTCAACGTTTTGGATGAAGATGTTAATGGCATTTATTCGGAAATACCAATGTTTGGGAGCTAAAAACTTCCAAGATTTCAGCATCAAGTAGGTATACATCTGCTCTATTAAAAAATCTTTCCAAAATGTGTAAATTGGCTCACTTCGTTGGTACAATTTTTCTGTGGAAGAATCTTTAAAAACTCATGAACAAAATCGACGACTATCAAAAACAAATTCTAGTTTGGAAATATATACCAGCCGAAAGCTGCGATCTTGGGTGCCACAGCTGCCAAAAAACAGAATTGATACCCACGAAATAAAACTCGAAATAGCGAGACTGGATCGCCAAATGGCCATTAACATAGCAAAACTATACCAGTGGATAAGCCAAGATGCAGCCCTATCATAGCTGGAGTGATTCCCTTGCAGCTGCAACTGGAGATCAGAGGCATCAGCTGGAGCATCCAGCACCTGATCCCGGATACCTCACCCCAGGAGAAATCCCGCCTGCAGGAAGTGAGATCAGATTTCCTCCTAAAACGAGGAAAACGAACTAACATGTTCGAATACAAAAATGCAATTTTATCTGATTATCCAATCAGAGAAATTCATTCGAACAAAAAGAAGAAAATGCCGATACAAGTCGCAATGTTGCGATTTGTACATGAATATTCCCCTTCAAAAGAAAGAACTAGCAAAAGATCAAACACGCCAGTTCATTACCCCCGAAATAGCCGAAATAAATCGATACCTACCAAGTCAAAAATATTGGAAGCGTATGAAAATGCTATCAAATCTAGACAAATAGGTAAACCAAAAGATACCTACAATGGTATAAACTACCAAGAACTAGGTAAAATAGCCGAAAACATACGCAAGCGACTTTGCAATCATCACATATTCCTCAATGGATAGGATGATTAGAAAGCATACCTACCCGACACGAGAGATAACAGATGATGCAACACGTCGGATATGAATCCTTACCTTACAATGAGCGACGACGAGATAATTTCCAAGAATTCCAAAACACTGCCGAATATGACAATTCGCATATGTGTGTGTGTGTGTGTGTGTGTCGATTTTTATGGATAAGATAAAATCGATAGCGAACTTGGAAATAAAATCTTTGTCCAGTTCTAACATAACAAGCTATCAGACGTATTTGCAAAGGATTTATTCGATTTCAAACGATTAATTATTATACCTATTACGTGCGAATCTACCAAAATGTTACCGCGAGTCGCTGTTATTTTCAAGTAAGTACCTTAATTCTACCAAACGAGTACAATTATCACGAAAATAACAAACGATGAATTTTTCAGGATTTTAAAGACAACGATCACGCGTAGTAGAATTACGCCTAGCATAGAAAATGGTCCAAAAGCCACAATTATCACGGAAAAGAAAATAGCGCGATACACGTTCGGCATCGAAATAGGTAAAACAAAAATGCTGACAAAAGATTGAAACCTAAAAATTAATCAAAAGATCGTTTCGTACTAATTTTAAGTTAAACCAAAAGACTTCCATTTATGTGATTCAAAAGATAGACTTTAATTTTTTCGTTCCTTACACCTGTACGCAGATCAAGGTCTAAACAAAATTCATTTTAGTGACAATCTCAAGCTCTGAGGTGGCCTTGAAGCTCTGTAGCACGAGTTTTGTTCCTTCACCGTGGTCAATTTTCATTGCTCATATATGGCTTACTGTAAATATTTTTTGCGGATGTATGAGTTAACATTTCTTTGGATGCTGGTCCAAAATCTCATCCACTGATGAAAAATCAAACCTGAGTTACCCTGTTCCTTATATCAAGATAAATCAATAAAAAATGCCGAAATTACTTTTTTTCGTTCCATCACCGCGGGTCATCAACTGAAGGAACTATGAGCTGATAAGATAAAAAAAATACAAAAAAAAATCGTTTGGCAAGTATTGGTTCTAATTATGTTGAATTTTTTTTTTTTAAGTATGTTGAGTGATTATTATAATCATTTATTTAGCTTTTTTCCATCACCGTGGCTACAAATTTCTTTTCCTTCACCGTGGTTGATTAACATGGCTTTTACATAAGGCCCTTTTTTATGTGAATATGAATTTGACCCAACATTATTTATGAGTTCTTGGGTTGGTATCCAAGCAATTCCCCCTAAAAATTTTTTTTAAAAAACACTACTTTTTCAAAGAAAAAATCATTTTGAAAAGTGTGTTTTTGGTAGAATTACCCATTTACACGTTGTTCTCATACACGCTTCCACTTCATTTAGTCAGGTCTCAATTTCATATCCGCTCGACTGAGCTGTAGAAAGCAATTTTATGATTGATTCGTGTTCTAGACATTACAACAAACAAATTTAGCCCAGATGCCTTTTTTTACCCCTCCTCCTTTTCCGAGGGTCCGCCCCCTTTCTTAAAAACGCCTGTAGCGCTCCTATTATGGGTTCTAGTGAAAAAAATTTCCCACAAAAGTTGTCCCTCAACATCTCAGCTACAAATTACTTTCCATAGAAAATCGAATTTGGGGCCTCCGGTGCCCCTCAAATTTGAAAAAAGTATTCCAAAAAATCATAAAAATCACGTTTTTTTCATTTTTACTGATAAGTTTCTAAGATAAGTAAAATTTGTAAATAACCCAAAGTATTCAGAATTGAATTTCCTATTCGGTGAGTTATATCACGACTGTTTTTGTCCCGCTCCCCGTTACATACAGGCCCACCCCCCTCACACACATCAAAAATTTCGGTCTTCTAGAAAAATTTTCCAGCAATAATTATTTTTCACCACCTAATCTACAATTTCGGTCATTATAAAAATTATTTTTTGAGCAATCCCTACCCCTTAAATTCGAAAAATATCCTTCAAAAATACATAAAAATACGCTTTTTTACGCTTCCAATGCAAAGCTTTGAAGATAATTATGTAGACAGAAATTAGGTATATTCATTAGTTGCTTCTTCCTACAAAACTGGAAATTAAAAATTACGATTTTCAGACACTTTCCCCTCAATTTCTGTCCACATAATTATCTTCAAAGCTCTGCATTGGAAGCGTAAAAAAGCGTATTTTTATGTATTTTTGAAGGATATTTTTCGAATGTAAGGGGTAGGGATTGCTCAAAAAATAATTTTTATAATGACCGAAATTGTAGATGAGGTGGTGAAAAATAATTATTGCTGGAAAATTTTTCTAGAAGACCGAAATTTTTGATGTGTGGGAGGGGGTGGGCCTGTATGTAACGGGGAGTGGGACGAAAATAGTCGTGATATAACTCACCGAATAGTAAATTTAATTCTGAATACTTTTGGTTATTTAAAAATTTTGCTCATCTTAGAAACTTTTCGGTTAAAATGAAAAAAACGTGATTTTTATGATTTTTTGAAATACTTTTTTCAAATTTGAAGGGCACCGGTGGTCCCAAATTGGATTTTCTATAGAAAGTAATTTGTAGCTGAGATGTTGAGGGACAACTTTTGTGGGAAATTTTTTTCACTAGAACCCATAAGAGGAGCGCTACAGGCGTTTATAAGAAAGGGGGTGGACCCTTGGAAAAGGGGGAGGGGTAAAAAAAGGCATCTGGGCTAAATTTGTTTGTTGTAATGTCTAGAACACGAATCAATCATAAAATTGCTTTTTGCAGCTCAGTCAAGCGGATTTTTCGTGAAATTGAGACTCGGCCTATTAATTTACGTGATCCCTGCATGAATACGGATTTGTAAACTGTATTCGAAGCGCAAACCCGAAATCTAAGTAAATTATCGTTTTACAACTTCCCATACCTCCAGTTCAAGTGATTAAGAGGGGGTAAAAATGCGTCATTTTTTGTGTAAAAATTACAAATAGTTATTAATGATTGAGTAATAAAGGTCCTGATTTGCACAAAATAAAATTGTTTTTCCATAATACAAATAAGAAAGGAAGTTTCTCTTGTGCTAAGTGTTATTTTAAAAAACTTCCTTTTTTATAGAAAAATCAGCTTTGAACCTTTCGCGAAAACAAAAATTTCATCATTTTCAATTTTTAGTCAAGAAAGAAAAGAATTGGAAAATACTTTTGATAATTCAAAAAAAGTACAAAATTTCGGCATTAGTCAACGTTGTTCTGAGTAGATGTCGAAGTTCCAGGATCCATCCCTCTAAAAGTCGGAAAGAAAAAAATTTCTTTATGGTCAAAATTGTCAATGGGGGAATTGTCCACATGCTGTCAATAGAGGAATTTTTCCACATGTCTAGGTGCTAACTTAACGTACAATTTCGCCGAAAAACGTACTCGGTTTTGTACGACAGATATTTGTTTTTCCTGTATACATGTAAGAATGGAATCTTCTTTTGTGCAAAATGTTGTTTTAAAACACTCCATTTACGTTATTCTGAAAAGTTGTCGATGTCTCAGTATCCATCCTTTTAAAAGTCGGAATGAAACAAATTTTCAAAAAAAAAATGTTTCCCAGCAACTAAAGTAGAATTTCATTCTCATCAAAATCCCTTTTAGGGCAACTCCTGCCCTCAAATTAGAAAATGTAACAGTTTTCACTGTTTTGAGTAAACAACAAAATCATGTTTATCACAACCAGTTTCATCAATTTATCCTGACATCGAAAAAGTTTGTGCACATTAGTAATTCACTCTTAAAAATAAATAAACTTTTGTTCTTTGTCCCCTTCTTCCCCCCCCCCCACCTTCCGTTCATGTCCGAAAAAGATTTCCAGAAAATTTTTTACGACCTCTAAGACATACATTTTGATGAGAAAAAATATATTTTTCTCCCCTGTCACCCTCCAAAACCATCGAAATATTTTTCAATATTCAAATGAAATGTGATATATTACGAATGTATGATTACTTGATTTGAAAGTTTGTACAATACATTTATATTGTAGCCCTTTCCAACTCATAATTACGCAAAAAATTATAATATGAAATATTTAGTAGGTAAGCGAATTGGACGATTTGTTATTTATACGGTATATTGAATAGTAATAAGATGTAATGATGAATAGAATAGACTTTTTCAATTTTTTATATTATCAGTGTAATTTTGTGATAAAAAATTAATTATTTGTTGGATTACCACAGAAAAGTTTTTATGACGTATTAATTTGATATCAGAGAATGTATTTCAAATAAAATTTTGATTGATTGTAAATGATTTTATTTTTCAACGAGACTTTTTAAAAGATGACCTTCACAAAAGATCGAAGAAGGATTCTGAAATGTGTAGATGATAGCAAAAGTTTGGTTTACTGACGTATAAAAAGTGTCAAAGTGCCCCAGGTGGTCGAAACACGTCCTCGAATAGTATCAGTTAGATCCTTGAGCGATTTCCCAGAGTGGCCAACACCACAAATACATTTGTCATTGACTAATGTTCAAGTTGAATTAACCCGTCTATCACTGACTCAACGGCAAATAGAGCAAATTAACTCTCAAAGACGAGAAGTACGTGTCAAGGAACCAGAAATGTTGCAAAAAATATAGTTTATACATGCAGTAAGTAAATTTATATTTACTCATTTCGTGTGTTATGTCGTCTTAATTTTATGTTTTTATTTCAATATTAAATTTTATTTACGGGTTATATCATATCCAATGATCGTTCAATTATTTCATGATTGAGCTGCCTAAATCATACGTCTATAAAGCATGTGAATGCATTTTCGTATTTTGTCACAGTTTAGAAAGAATATCGAGATGCTGGTTAGCGGGGAGAAATTCTGGTGGCGCGAATAAAATATACTTAGTTTCCGACCCAAATCGTATTTTGTTTATGACAGGCCGATTGTATGTATGGAAAGGGATTCCAGAGCAGCGTTCACTTTGGGATCGAAATAAGGTGTAAACAAAGCGTTAGCCAATCAGATTTTTCGTTCCTGACAGATTTTGATCAATCATTTTTTCACCCTTCTAAAAATTTATGACTATTTGTATGACAATCAAATGGTTTGAATTTAATGAACGATTTTGGACACTAATGCTTTGTTTTATCTCATTTAAATAAGGTATACCTATACCTTATTTCAAACCCAAAGTGAACGCACCCCAGAGCCACGACCATCACAGATTTTGTTATGTTTAGTTAATTTTTGTTCAAATTTAATTGATTAATCTTAAATTATTTACATAATAATTTCAGTATTTTTTTTTTTATTCTCGATAGCCTATTTAATTGAAGACTGACATTCCAAAACGCAGTAAGTCCAAAAACTGTATGAGAAAGTGACCATCAAGTTTTTGACTTGGTGCGTTTTGGAATGTCGAGTCTTCAGTTACTCTACCTAATCATCAAGTGTAGATAAGTGTTGTGTATCAAATTTTATTTTTTGAGCAGAATGCTTAAATATAAGCCTAACTTCTATTTCAGTTTGGTTGGTCGCCGGTGAATTATATTGGTTCGATTGCGGGTTTCGTTGTGAAATTCGTGTCTGTGCAATGTGATTGTGCCAAGTGTGGTGATTTTTTTGGCCCGTTATACTGACTTCAAAACAGAATTTGGTAAAGTTACATTTCCAATGATCTGTATTTTGTTTTCATTGAGTAAACTCCGAAATCAAAATATTAAAAAATACTGATTACTTTGATCAATTTTAATTTTGAAAGTACAGCTATTCTGACTACATGAATTATGAGTAGAGTGAGGATTTTTATGCTCCAAAAAAGTCAAAATATGCGCATAAAATATGCAAAATCGATATGGGTGCCTAAAGAAAGGATTTTTTGATTAGAATATCATGAACACTATTTTTTGATAAATTACACATTTTACAACTAAATTAGTTGAAAATCGGAAAAAAAAAAACATGTAAAGCACTCAAATTTTATTGATTATTGATTGCTAATAACAGGGGGAAGTGAAGTGAAGAGAGAGTAAAGATCCATTCGGATTAAAAAAAATGCCTCGACATGGAGAATAAAAATGTGATGTAATAGTGAGACTTGGCTTTGATTATATAATTCTGAACGAGGTTCAGTCAGTATTTTGGAAGCTTTCAGTTTCAACGGAGTCGAATTTTGGGAAAATTTCAATATCGGTATCACTATGTCTAATCAGGATTCCAAAGCGGCCCGGGACCTGTTAGACGAAACGACGTTAGCCTTACTCCAATAAGGTAAGATTTCAACGACTTGCTGAGTAACGGAACCGAATTAGAGATGCAGTACACCTACTTTCGTAACATTATGCTCGCCACCGCTAATTATCAGCCGCAGACCTTGGCAGATTGTGTGAAATATTTTGCATCAGTATGCGAAGTGCTTGGCGGAATATCTAGCGACGTTCATCTCAGAACAATCGCCACTGGACCGCCAAGACGAGATACAGGAGTAACTTCGTATCTTGCAATTTTCGATCGAACTAGCAGATAATTACAAAAATTCGATAGTAACTTTTTTCTTTTGTATTGTAACCATCCTTGAAACGATTCAAGTATTATTGTACCTAATTATCTTGCTAAGAATGTCGGTATTTTTCATCGTTGAAAATCATCGTAGAAAATTGAATCCAGCAAAAGTCGTCGAAAAGTTTTTATCATTTTAATCGTCGCCGAAGTACCGACATTTCCTTATTTTGTAAGATGTTCTCGCGTTTATTTTTAGTATTTTTTGAAGACTGCTATTTTTATTTGTATTTCTATTTTTTGTATGCATTTTTTTATTTTTATCATGTTTTTCGTGCATACTTTCTATTATTTTTGTACTTCGATGTTTTGTACGCAGTCATTCGTTATTCTTGTAAATATGTTTTATTTTGATTATTTTTTCGAATAAAAAAGTTCGATCTCTGCCTCGTATCATTCGGTCATCGACCAACCTTACGGTTAGTAGTTGTAACAATACGCTTCAGACCAAGTAAAAAGTTGTCAGAATTCTCAGAGTAATTCTGAGAATAATATCAGCAACTTTTTAACAAAAAATTAGCGAAATTTTCAGATGAAAACCTAAAAATAATATTTGTAAATTTTCAAGAAAGAATAATTTTCAATCTGTCAAAAGATTTTTGAAAATTTCTCACTACTTGGTGAGAAATAATTTTTCAAAGTCTAAGAGCAGAAAATGGTATTTTTTGTAGCAGCCATCACGAGACTCGCTTGACCAGCGGCCGATCTACTTCCCTATGGTAAACCCGAGGGGGCAGGGGTCCGGGTCCGGTTGGAGTTCCTTGTGTGCTTGTGCTTCCCCCCTGGCAGTAGCTGGTCCTGCCAGCTGCAAGCTCGAGAGGGCATGTGTCATAGGGGACCCTGGCCCTCCCGTTCCCCGCCGTAGGTGGAGGAAGTCGGCTACCGCATTGAGGCGTGGTCACGTGATCCTCGGTGGTAGAATCTACTGCCCAGGCAAGAAACCATCGGTTCAGACCACAGTCCTGTAGCTTGGTTGTAAAGCGGATGCAACTAAGACTGTAAGACCAACGGCAGTGGCCAGAATGGTACGGGCGGGGCGGTTCACACGTATAACCTTGGACGGATCACACATATAAACTCATTAGTTGTATTTATTCTTTCACATCTAAATGCACAGGGCGCTCTGGACAGTGTGTCAGTACTGTCTATTTAGTGTAGGCAAATTAGCGCTATTTATAAGAAATAAAAACATTTCCAAGATTTTATCGCCAAAAACTGTCTTGCTAAATTTTTTATGGAGGCTCCACCCCCCTCAAAACTGGATTTTCCCGAATAACTTCTCAGGATTTGATTTTACGGCAAAAGTAGCTCAGTACTTTTTTGTTCTACGCTCAATTTCAAACATCTTTTGTGTAAAATTTTTTTTCGTACGACCAATATCAGAGGGGATGGAGCGTCCTGAAGGAAGGGGTTTTTGGAAAATATGATATTATTTGACAACGCGATAATATGTATAAAATCGCACTAAACTGTATGTTTTGGGCATGAAAATAGTAGTATTACGTAAATTGATGGTATTAATACAACTTGACCCCCCTTTCCCTCCCTATGTATTCACCCCACCTTACCCCCTTGTTTTTATTTAGCACTAGTAATATTACTGAGGGGTGGGGAAGGGTGGACACAATGGGAGGGGGAAGAGGGTAAAAATGCTTCATGTTCATCTTCCCCCCTCCTATGTGTCCACCCCTCCCCACCCTTCAATCATATTACTAGTGCTAAATAAAAACAAGTGGGTAAGGTGGGGTGAGTACATAGGGAGGGAAAGGGGGGTCAAGTTGTATTAATACCATCAATTTACGTAATACTACTATTTTCATACCCAAAACATACAGTTTAGTGCGATTTTACAAATATTATCGCGTTTTCAAATAATATCATATTTTCCAAAAACCCCTTCCTTCAGGACGCTCCATCCCATCTGATATTGGTCGTACGAAAAAAAATTTCACACAAAAGATGTTTGAAATTGAGCGTAGAACAAAAAAGTACTGAGCTACTTTTGCCGTAAAATCAAATCCTGAGAAGTTATTCGAGAAAATCCAGTTTTGAGGGGGGTGGAGCCTCCATAAAAAATTTAGCAAGGGGTCTAGGGGGTGCGGACTTTTTAGGGGTTAGTCAGGGGACCACCCTCGACAGTTTTTGGTGATAAAATCTTAGCCAGCTAAAAATGTTTTCTTATTTCCTTATTTGCCTACACTAATTGTATCGGGACTCGATCCCCTAGGGAGTACCCTTAAATGGCACACTGGGGTAAATTTCACCCCAGTGTGCCATTTAATGTATTAGTTGCAAATGCTTGGGGTAAGGGGCGCTAAATACTACATCATGTAAGTAACAAATTCCACCATGTTTGATTTTGGAATCATCGGGGGGGGGGGGATTTCAACGCATATATTCTGGGGTGAAATATACCCCAGTGTGCTTTTTAAATTTTTTTCTCCTTTCTAAAGTCATAAAATAATGAATGTTCACAGTTTTGATGAGAAAATGGTGGGGAGGGAGTATGAGATTTGAGATATTTCGATTTCGATCGTGGGATGAGAAATATTTTGAATTGGCTAGCAACTTCAGTTGTAGGATGAAACCCTTTGAATTTGCCAAGCAAGAAAAAGTATTTATATGAACCTTTTTCTTTTTTTTATGATTTTGCTTCATTTTACTTGATCTATCGTTGGGGTGAGGATGGCTGAAGACTCAGATATTCAGAATGTTTTGTACGATATTGAGTCAGATGAGTCAGACAAGGAGGATGACTTGGAGAAGAACGACCACCTATCGGACGATGACGATGAATCCGATGAGATAGAGACCGAATCGCCCAAGCCTCCTCAGCCTCCTCCGCGTCCGCAGCCACCTGTTCGCTTCAAGTGGTCTGCCAATCCATTGGAAAGAAAAGGAGGCAATGCACCCAGGAAACTCATGCATTACTACCCATCTGGGAGGGGCACTGCCAAAGCAAAGAAAACTCCGCTAGAAATGTGGCAACTACTGTTTGATGCACCGATTCTAAACAAAATTCGCCAACACACAAACAAAGAGATAGAGGGAAGACTCGCCGATTTGTACCGAAAAGGGGTAAGGACTATAATCCTCTGCCCTCTCGTCAAACAAGTCCGAAAAACAGCGATATGGATGGCGGTAGACGGCATGTTACGCAACATTACGTACCCCGGTCTACAAATAACCTACGCTGAGAAGATAAACGCAATACCAATGCACGAACCGAAATGGAACGACCGCCATTGGAATCCAAATCATAAGGAATCGAAATTCATAAGAAACGAAATGTTCGCGATTATCGATCAAGTAAACCAGCAAGCTGGACAGGTACAAGCTCCAATTGGAGAACCGCAAGCACCTCCTCAATAAAATAAGTGATAAAAACAGCAAAGAAGCTCTCCATCATATCACACGCTGCCACATCAAAAGAAAAATCGTCGAAAAATCGCAATCTTTTTTATATTTTTCTCTGCTCTTCCCAGTGCGTAAATCTCGATACATGCACGTATTACGGTACAAAATAGAATTTGATTTATTTTATTTTTTATTACTAATTTCGCTATCCTATCGCCAATTATTCATATGATCACTAAAAAGCATGTAAAAAATTTTTTTTCTCTTCTTTCTCTCTTCTCTGTTTCATTGCTATTTTCTATGTTATCTCTAAAACCACCCCTGTATATAACCCCAAAATTTTGTATATTTTTTTTTGTTTTTCACAAATGAAGAGTGAAAAAATACGCCAATAGGCAAGGATATTTTGTTTTACCCCGTAGATGTAATATCATTTTGTTTTTATCTTCTTTCATTTACTTGAGAATATTCAAGCACAAGTCATTATCGTTATATTCTCTCATAGAATTTTAATTTTAATTATTGTATATCTACTATGTTCTATTAATAACAACACAGTTTCTATGCATATGTGTTTCTTTTTCTTTTTCTCACACAATTTTCATTCTCAGTTCCACGAGATTTGACGATCGAAATTCACATATTCAGCGTCGATATGCAGATAATTTTGCCGATATACGTGAGATATGGGATATGTTTATTGCAAATTGCGGTAAATTTTATAACCCCTTTACGAACCTTACTATTGATGAACAACTTCTTGAGTTTAGGGGGAAGTGTCCCTTTAAGATGTATTTACCTTCAAAACCTGCCAAGTACGGCATGGCGGTCAAAGTGCCCGTGAAGGTCGAAGTCGTTTTCCACCATGGCAAACACGTCCTCGAATAGTATCAGTTAGATCTTTGAGCGATTAGAGTGGCCAACACCACAAATACGTTTGTCATTGACGAATGTTCAAGTTGAATTAACCCGTCTATCACTGACTCAACGGCAAATAGAGCAAATTAACTCTCAAAGACGAGAAGGTATTGCACTACCAGTGTCAAGAGAACCAGAAATTGCTCAATCAGTTTCCGGAATAGCGCAAAGCCATATAAGTTCGCCTATTCGATCACCCTTGAATGTAGGTCCTCAACCTTCTCCTGGCCTATCCCCTTTAAATGTAGGTCCTCAACAATCTCCTGTTCGGCCACCATTGAATTTAGGTCCTCAACCTTCTCCTTTTCGAACATCTTTGAATGTAGGTGCTAAACCTCCTCCTGTTCGATCGCCCTTGAATGTAGATGCTCAACCTCCTTCAACAGCTTCTTTGAATCGAAATTCAGTTGCAAAAAATATAGTATATTCAGTAAGTAAATTTAAATTTACTCATTTCGTGTGGTATGTCGTGTTAATTTTATGTTTTTATTTCAATATTAAATTTTATTTACGGGTTATCTAAAAATTTATGACTATCAAATGGTTTTCATCCCAGCGACCTCTTCGACCTGGAGAAAATGGAATTTGATCAATACTTATCCGAACACACGCCTAAGACTCAAAAGTTTCACAACTTTACTTTTGAAACTACCCAGGACAAGACAAAAGTTTACTTAGTAGTAGGTGATGGAATTGCCACTGGTCTTGCAAAAACCCACCTACGGGCTGACATTCCACCTCGTCCTTGGAGTACTGCTCCGGAAAACTGCTCCAGGGGGCAATTAATAAATTACCTAACGGAAAATCCAGAAATATTTTTCCGGTTGGTCATTGCGGTATATTTCCGTTTGTCAGAGTTGCAGTTCAAAATTAACTGCTGAAGATTTCTAAACCTGAAGCTAAGTTTTGGATGAAAGTGTAACCAATACCTAAGGGTTGAGTTATTATATAAATACTCTCCGAGTCATAATGGTTAAGTAAGTATTTTACCGACTTTTCTTGAAAAGTCAGGTACTAAATTTGTTGCCGCGGTGAGACTTGGGGTCGGGGGTGAGTTTTCTTTGCGTTTTGGGTCATTTGGAACACAACTGTACCATTGGTTCATTTTCACCTTTCCTTATATATATATATATGGACCAACATAACCTCGACGTCACCTTTTATAAACAGTACCTTTTCGTCACCACCTTTAAATATGCTTCTGTTGGTTTCTACACATCGTATTTAAAACCAGCATAGTTTTTATAGTATTATAACGTCTTTGCTGCATTTAATTCAAATGAATATGCAGGTGGCCTAAATCAATGATCGATAGTAGAACAAAGGATTTTAAAATTTATATATAGTAGGTATATACATAGCCTCTACGTCACCACAAAAAAAAATCGCGACCTCATGTGCATTGTGAAAAAAGCAGTTTTAAGCCAGTATACACAGGGAGACGTCTGCGTAACCACCAGACGCCTCTGTCACCTTCGTTTTGGGTTAAAAAGAGTAGTTTTAACTTGATATACACAGGGAAACGCCTTCGTCACCGGCAAAACGCCTTCGTCACCGATTTCGGTGACGGAAAGGATACTTGCCTATATAAACGGTGACGAAGAGGTACTGTTGGCATATATATATATATATATGCCAACAGTACCTCTTCGTCACCGTTTATATAGGCAAGTATCCTTTCCGTCACCGAAATCGGTGACGAAGGCGTTTTGCCGGTGACGTAGGCATTTCCCTGTGTATATCAAGTTAAAACAACTCTTTTTAACCCAAAATGAAGGTGACAGAGGCGTCTGGTGGTTACGCAGACGTCCCCCTGTGTATACTCGCCTAAAACTGCTTTTTTCACCATGCACATGAGATCGCGATCTTTTTTTTGTGGTGACGTGGAGGCTATGTATATACCTACAATATACAGATTTTAAAGTCCATTGTAATAAAAGTCTTTATCATGTCGCGCCGCCTGCTTATTCATTTGACTTGAGGGAGGCAAAGACGTATAAACACTATAAAAACTATGCTGGTTTTAAATACCACGTGTAGAAACCAACAGAAGCATATTTAAAGGTGGTGACGAAAAGGTACTGTTTATAAACGGTGACGTCGAGGTTATGTTGGTCCATATATATATATATGGACCAACATAACCTCGACGTCACCTTTTATAAACAGTACCTTTTCGTCACCATGCTTTAATATGCTTCTGGAGGTGTATAAGTACTGTATTTATAACCAGCATGGTTAATATAGTATTAATACACTCGGAACCGTTTGATTTGAGTGAATTTAAGATATACAGATACAAATGCCGTCACCGGTCTGGTGACACAGGGAATCAGTGCTTACGTAGACGGTGACGTTGAGGTTCCTTTGGTATGGTGTATACATGGTGACGTGGAGATACCTTTAGTATATACTGGCAATTTTCAAAATCTGTATACTGTAGGTGTATACATACCCTCTACGTCACCACAAAAAAAAGATCGCGACCACATGAGCATGGTGAAAAAAGCAGTTTTAGGCCAGTATACACAGTGAGACATCTGCGTAACCACCAGACGTCTCTGTCACTTTTTTGGGGGGTTAAAAAGAGTAGTTTTAACTTGATATACACAGGGAAACGCCTTCGTCACCGGCAAAACGCCTTCGTCACCGATTTTGGTGACGGAAAGGATACTTGCCTATATAAACGGTGACGAAGAGGTACTGTTGGCATATATATATATATATACAGGCATATTGCAGCGTTGCGAGACCCGTTTTGGATATCTCGCTATCCTTATTAGGCCCGATTTTACCTTGCGAGGCCCGAAATCGGGTCTCGCAATGTCATGCCATATAAAGTGGTTTTTCATGATGTATGCATACTCAGGAGTCTGTAGGCAGAGGGTCTCACAAGGTCGTTTGTATATCTTTATATACAAATTACCTCGCCTCTCTGCACACAGCAAAACTTAAAAACTTTAACCATGCGCCATTCTTAGGCATAAAGAGATAGAAATATGACGCTAGCACCATTAGACTCGCCTCATTTTCTACTATTTTTTTGGTTACACACATTGGCATTTTTACCTGACCCTTTATTTATGCCTATTTTTAAAGTATTGGGCCTCACAGTGTCTGTATGATCTCTTTTTGCAAAGCGGGTCTCGCAAGGTTAGTATGATCCATATATATATATATATGGATCATACTAACCTTGCGAGACCCACTTATCAAAAAGAGATCATACAGACACTGTGAGGCCCGAAACTTTAAAAATGGGCATAAATAAAGGGTCAGGTAAAAATGCTAATGTTTGTAACCAAAAAAATAGTAGAAAATGAGGCGAGTCTAATGGTGCTAGCGTCATATTTCTATCTCTTTAAGCCTAAGAATGGCGCATGGTTAAAGTTTTTAAGTTTTGCTGTGTGCAGAGAGGCGAGGTAATTTGTATATAAAGATATACAAACGACCTTGCGAGACCCTCTGCCTACAGACTCCTGAGTATGCATACATCATGAAAAACCACTTTATATGGCATGACGTTGCGAGACCCGATTTCGGGCCTCGCAAGGTAAAATCGGGCCTAATAAGGATGGCGTGATATCCAAAACGGGTCTCGCAACGCTGCAACATGCCTATATATATATATATATGCCAATAGTACCTCTTCGTCACCGTTTATATAGGCAAGTATCCTTTCCGTCACCGAAATCGGTGACGAAGGCGTTTTGCCGGTGACGTAGGCGTTTCCCTGTGTATATCAAGTTAAAACAACTCTTTTTAACCCAAAATGAAGGTGACAGAGGCGTCTGGTGGTTACGCAGACGTCCCCCTGTGTATACTCGCCTAAAACTGCTTTTTTCACCATGCACATGAGATCGCGATCTTTTTTTTGTGGTGACGTGGAGGCTATGTATATACCTACAATATACAGATTTTAAAGTCCATTGTAATAAAAGTCTTTATCATGTCGCGCCACCTGCTTATTCATTTGACTTGAGGGAGGCAAAGACGTATAAACACTATAAAAACTATGCTGGTTTTAAATACCACGTGTAGAAACCAACAGAAGCATATTTAAAGGTGGTGACGAAAAGGTACTGTTTGTGAAAGGTGACGTCGAGGTTATGTTGGTCCATATATATATAGGTAGTAATATCCGTACATGTGAGCCACTTTGTGGGTTATTTCTACATACAAAGTGAGCCACCGTACTTCTCAGCCATGGCTGAGATTGAATGGGTTAATTCTACATACAAAGTGAGCCACCTATTTTCAAAACTTCCACCAGAGTGCGCACCACTTAGAAATTGAGTCGTGAGGATGAACACAGGCCCATTTTTTAATTGGTGATGAGTAGAATGAGGTGCACTGGTCGGAATTTTTTTACCTGTATCAAATTTGGTTATGCACAGTGTTAAATTTAGCCCATATTTTTTTTGTCATTTTATCAACTTGAACAAAAATTTTTGACACCAAAAATTTTTATTTAACCTAGGCTTTTTTGTAACAGAAAAACTTTTCCAAAATTTGCAATAGCTTAGAAAATTTTGCAATTTTTTTTCAAAAATTTTGTTGTAGGAGCCTCATTTTTTTTGCTGAGGTGGATTTTGTGTAGCTGAGAAAGAATCTACAATCAGAATTTCGATTGATCAACTAGGAAAAAAATGAGAAAAGATTGAAAATTTTGAAAAATTTTGAAAATTTTCGAATATATATAGAATTTGGCTCACAACCTACGGTCGCGTGCAATTATATATATATGTATGAAATTTGTCCTGGATTAAACTCCGAAACTGTAAGGTCTGAGAAAAATCTGAAAACGTCGAGCTGTTGGGGCATTGGTGAACCTGTGAGATTTTAAGTTTTATCGAAATCGGTTGAAATGTTTTTGAGAAAAATGAATTTTTGTGATTTTTTTTCATGGAATTTGCCTGAAAATAGCGTCCAAGAAGTGGTCTTCAGGGTGTCCAAAAAAAATAAATAAAAATGCTTAGGAAAAATTATTTAACCAACTTAATTGAAAAATTTCAAATCTAGTGTAATTCGTGGTCTATCACCATTCGACTGTACATGATGGTAGAATAACAAGACTCCCATGATAACTATGGCCTTCTTTAGATGATGAATTCATTGTTACTGGTTTCCATCAACTTTGGAGAAAAAGAGGTCTTCAGGGTATCCAAAAAAAAGCTTGCAATAAAAATGCATAGCAAAAATCATTTAACCAACTTAATTGACAAATTTTAAATCTGGCATCAGTCCTGTTCTAATACCATTCGAATGTACATGATAGTAAGAAGGATCCATTCGAGATGGGCTTCTTTAGGTTACAAATTCATCATTTCCGGTTACCATCAACTTTGAAGAAAAAAAAGAGGTCTTCAGGTTGTCCGAAAAAAATTACAATTAAAATGCTTGGCAAAAATTTTGTAACTAACTTAATTGTAAAATTTTAAATCTGTCGTCAGTCTTGGTCTATTACCAGTCGAATGTACATGATGGTAGAATAACAGGACCCTCACGATAATGATGGTCTTCTTTAGGTGATGAATTCATTGTTTCTGGTTTCCATCAACGTTGGAAAAAAGGAGGTCTTCAGGGTATCCGAAAAAGCTCACAATAAAAATGCATAGCAAAAATTCTCCAATCAAATTGATCAAAAAATTTCAAGTCTGGCATCATTCGAATATACATAATCGTAGAATAACAGGACCCACTCGAGATGGACTTCTTCAAGCGACGAATTCATCGTTTCCAGTTCTCATCAAGTTCAGAAGAAGTGCAGACAGGTCTTGAAATTACCTGTCAATTTAGAATGTTCAGAAACTGAATCGCCAAGAAATTGACTAAATTTTGAATTCGAATATGTGCTCATGAAAAATACCGTGTGACGTGTCTATTGTTTGGTTTTGTTTTTTCATTCGATTCCTCTGAACCCCCCTATCGGCTCTCTAAAACCAGGAAATCGCATAGATGTAGGTTTATTTCGTTTTCACTCATTTTCATTGTATCAAAATTATTAACCCCAACAAATAGTTACGTATTGATTACACAGATGATAGGTATCTTTGATAGCTAATACATTTTGATGCATAAGTATACGAGAAAAGTCGGTTTATCTCACGATTTAGGCGTGAGAATTTTTTTTTTCTTGAATTACACGAATTTTTGGGCGACTGTAACTCCGCACCGCAGTAAGTAAAAATGTAAAATTTAATATGGAATTTGATACAAATTTTCTTTAAAATGATTCATTATTTTCAAAAATTACCTGATATCAGGTCCATTATTCACTTCATTTAAAATTAATATAAACACGAGAAATTGTTGCAATCGTTGTCCTATCATTTTATTAACATCGTCTTGGTCGGAATATAAAACACCAACGATGGATAACTTGGAATGTATGGATAATTCTTTTGGTTTTCTCGTTATGGGAATACATTTTGTTGTTCACAAAAAAAAATTTCCACATTTTTCAACTTCATGATCTGTTTCAATTGTGAAAACGTGTTCGATTCAAATGAAGTTTTAGTGGGCCATATTCGAAAAAACCACTTGTATTTTCTCTCTTTTCGTTATGCAGAGTGGAACTGCAAACTGCAATCGTTCTTTTCCAATACATAGATTCATTTTGTAGCATAGTCAGGTTATGCCATCCGTTCGCTCAGGATGTAAAAAGTAATTTGACGATTGATTCTTAATCTGGAATGTATTCAGGAAAAAATGAGCTTGATAATGACCTCCCAGGCTCAAAAAATTCCTTATAGTGTCCTAATTCACCATACCAAATTCATTTCTCGATCATAATTTGCCGTTCATGGGCCAAAAAACTCATTTTTCGCCAAAGGATTAGCAAAATGAAAACAATTTTGGGGAGGGGCGAACCATAGGGGTGAGGGGGGAAGTGCGATGAACTTTATAGATATGAAATTTTATTCTAAATACTTTTTGTTATTACACATTTTGCGCTATCTTTGATATTTTTAATAATAAATGAGAATAACTTGATTTCGAGTAATTCTGTAAGTACATTTTCGAAATTTGGGGCGAAAGAGTGACTTAAAAGTGAATTTTTCTAATAACCAAAAATGAAGAGAAGCTATCAAGGAAGAACTTTTGCTTGACAATTTTTTTACTAAAACGAATAGAAAATGAGATGCGCGCATTTCTAAGAAAGGAGGGTGGACCCTCGGGAGGGGAGGGGCCAGAAAAAATGCCTCCCAAGCTCATTTTTTTCTGAGAGGTCACTTCGAATTAGATTATTAAAATGTATTCTTAATTACATTTTTTTATTTATATATATATATATTTTTCGGTGACGGGAATGTAATTCATGACTGCTTTGCATGTTGGTCCTACTTACGACTGCCGCCCTCATTTAAAAAAAAAAAGAGACGCAGTCGGCAATTTTTTTCGCAGCTTTCGCGAATTGAATGTCAGTTCTGCTCCAGGAGGCATTATTTTCGCAATTTGTGGGACTTCTGTGCGTTTTAATTTTGAATATTTTTGTGTTTTTAGTGCGATTATAAGAATTTTATATTCTCAAACAGAAGCTACGATTAGAATCACGAGGCTTCCACTAACTTTAAGAATGTGCTGATATGTTACACTAGGACTTTAACGGTGTACCTCAGGTAGTAATTCGTTACCATAGGTACCTTCTTCCAATTATTTTTAGTTTTTTGTATCGATGTTTGTTGCAAAATAATTTTTTCTTCACTTTTTAAATAATTTTCAGTAGGCAATTCATCGTTTTTTACATCGAGATGTTTTTTTGCTAATTATTTCATTTTTTTCAATTAATTTTTTTCTTTTCACTTTTTCGCATCGATGTTGGTCAAGAGATATTTTTTTAATACTTTCAATAATCCTTATTAATTATTCGTCGTTTTTTCACATAGGTTTTGGTCACAAAATATTTTTTTCAATCTTCAATCATTCTTATTAATTAATCGTAGATTTTTTGCATCGGTGTTGTTCACAAAAATTTTTTTCACTTTTTTTCAACTTCATGATCTATTTCAATTGTGAAAACGTGTTCGATTCAAATGAAGTTTTAGTGGGCCATATTCGAAAGAGCCACTCATATTTGCTCTCTTTTCGTTGTACAGAGTGGAACTGCAAACTGCAATCGATCTTTTTCAATACTACCCGTCGTACAATTTTCTTTTTTCAAATTGCATTTTGTCGCGAAATAAACCTCGAAAAATGAGCATTTTTTGCAACTTTGACCTCACTTTTGCAATTATCCGACTATACTACATATTTATATTAAGTAAGCTTCCATTCTTCACCTTTATCTCAGATTTTTTCTGATTGCGGTTGCTACAGAAATGGCTACCAATTTGGACGGCGAGGTCACTTCGAATTAGATGATTAAAATTTATTCTTAATTAGTTTTTTTTTATACATCGATATTTTTCGGTGGCAGGAATGTACTTCATGACTACTTTGCATGTTGGTCCTACTTACGACTGCCGCCCTCATTTATTTAAAAAAAAGAGAAACGCAGTCGGTAATTTTTTTCTTGATTGTCACCCTGGATGTGATTGGTCCCACCTCGCATCTCGATTCGTTTCCTCAGAGAAGAGGTAAGTTCTTCTGACTTGAATATTTTCAAAGTTTTTCAAATTAATTCTGAAAACCCCCAGTTAAAAAAGGGCGGATAACTAATAAGTTATTCAAAATAAACGGCACGCAGGTTACCATCGAGGGCACAATGGTCTTGTCAAAAGGAATATGGTTAAGAATTCTTCATACTTTTTGGGTCGTTGCATATAGAGCAAGCTTTCTTGAAGGTATTAGGTGATTACCTCGAAGGCAGTAACTAGACATATTTGTTGACGAAGTCAGAATATCATCAGGTACTGCAGATTCTTTTTTAAGAGTTTGCAGTAAGTATAACAAAAGCTCGATTAATTCATCAAGTTATTGAGGTTTGTTTGTTCTCATTAATGAACAAGAGTTTCATGCAAGAACGGCAAGTAACTGAAATGGAAACAAATGATTTTTCCCAGTGTTGAGACATTCCATTATCGCAGAGAGTAGTGACCCAGACTTCCCCATCCACTGGCGACTGCCATAACCAACTTGAATCACGTGCCATTTCTTCCTCTAATTTCAACACAAACACGTTTTCTTTTTCAGTTTCTGTACGAAAGTGAATACTACACGTTTCAATTTGAATTGTAAAACGTTGTTAGAAGATATTCCTATATTTAATTTACTAATTATTAATAATTATAATTGATGTTAATTATTTAAATTTATGTGCGCTCTAATACGCTAGATAAATTTTCAAAAAAGCATTTTGTAGGTTTTGTGGTGTAGATTAAAAAACTATTAAGCTAATTTTACCCCAAAAATAAAATCTGAAAGGTGGAAGCAAAAAACCTATTTTGGGGAGCTTTGATCCACCGTGGAGTGTAATATATTGGATAAGGTGGGTACCTACGTTATATGGCTTACCAGTCAGCTCAAAACGTTGGTATCTATGACTTAGGATAGAAATGCTCAAACTTAAATTTATACTTTACCCATTTCAATCGTGCATTTTCGCGAAGTTAAAATAAAAATTAGCCAACGCCCAAACTCCTCCTCTCCCCTCTGCCCTTTTGGTTATTTTGTTTGGTGTACTTCAAGGTTCTGTATGTATTGTATGTACTCTCACTCCATATATTTTCTCTGTTCGAATAACTTGTGTAATTTGTGTAACTTCGTAGGATCTACTTAGATGCGAGGAGTTGTACGCCCAGGAGCGAATGCTGCACTTCTCAACATAGCCCAGAATGGCAATGGCGAAAGTAGTGGCATTTATCTATGTCAACAAGAATTTGCCAACCTTATGGCGCCTAAAGTGGTGGAATGCTCAGAAACATACTTTCAGTCATTAGATCCTGCACACAAACCAAAGTCAGTTGAGATTTCTGACAACTGGCGGATCGAATACAGAAATTTCTACAACAATAAATCCATTATTGTGACTGAAGCAGTGAAATCAAAGGATTTTGTCACTGATTCCATTATTCTGCAAGAACCAAGTTGGAATGTAATTCTACACTTAAAAGCAATCACTGAAGATACTTTAGATTCGCTCGCTGATTATCAAGCAACTGCTATCCAAGCCATGCAACTCATTATCAATGATGTTCCAGCAGTCATTGACTTGCCTAGCCAGCCGATTCATTGGAATTATTCAGAGCTTAAAACCACCAAAACCACAACAACCACAACCAGATAATTTTGAAAATTTCAAACGGTTATCACAACCAATACAACCGTTTCAAAAATTTTGAGTAAAATAACCGAAAAGAACCATAAAGAACCGATTGAAAAAAAAAATTAAAAAACCATTACCAAAACAATAACCAAAACAAAATCACTTTTAAAATAACCGAAACCATAACCACCATAAATATTTTTTCAATATTTAGGAAATACCACCATCATAACAACCATTTCAATCTTATTTGATTGGAACCACAACAACCACCAATAACCGATTCACGAATCGGTTTTGAATTGGTTTTTTTTAATTTAGTGGCAACACTGATTTGTGAATGTCTACTCAATAACAAGCCCCCAAAAAACATGAAAAAAACTCACGAAAGTAGCAAACTTCAAATTTTTATATGTTTATAGAAAATAAAACGAAAAAAAAAACGTTTTTGAAAAACGAAAACGTTATAATTTCATAAAAAAACGATAAAAAAAAGCTCACAAAACTAGCAAAGTTCAAATTTTCCTATGTGTATGAAAAAAAAATGAAAAACGAAAAAAACGTTTTTGAAAAACGAAAACGTTATAATTTCATGAAAAACAATAACGTAATTGCAAATACAGAAACAAAAACGAAAACGAAAACCCAAAAATTTTCGGTTTTCCAAACCCTGTTTTGTCAGTTCAAGTTTGGTTTTTTCTAGTTTTTATTTTAAGCATCTCGATTTCCTATTTTAATTTTAAAGGAAATTTTGAATTTTGTTTGTGTTTTATCGTTTATAAGTTTGTATTTTGTAATTTGTATTGTTTCCTTGAAAGTTTTTCTTGATTAATAAATTTTGAACTTTGAGACTACAAGTGTACCAAACAATTATTATTTTTCAAGTACTTCCTATTAAAAATTTAAAATCGAGAAAAAAAAAACCATAACAACCACTATAACCGTTTGAAATTTGAATCGGTTTTAATCAAAAACCATAACCACCGTAACCACGAAAATACCAAACTAGAAACCAAAACCAAAACCATAACATGATGCATTGAAAAATTTTTCAAAACCTTTTCAAAACCTCAACCTAAAAAAAAATGGGATTTGAAAATTTCAAAACCAGGGCTTTCCAGCCAGTCAATAGTTTAAAGCCGATAGCCGATAGATTATGGTAGCCAATGGGGTTTAGCCAATAGCCAATAGCCAGTCAATAAAAAAGATTTAGCTGGTAGCCAGTCGATGACCAGCCAATGATTTTCCGATTTTCAGCTGTTCATAATTTCAATTTACTCGATGATTTTATCGAAAATTATTAAATTTTGTACTTATATTTCAAACATGAATATATTTATATCGTTTTTTTTTCGAATTTTTCATTTATAATGATATTTTATGAAGTTTTGATTTTACCATGGTCATGTACACATCGTGACGAGTATTTTAAGGGGTCACATGCTTTTTCAGCCAATAGCCAGTCAAACAACAGCCAATGAATTTAGGTAGCCAATAGCCAGCTTTATTTCAGCTAATGAAAAAATTCAGCAAATAGCCGATAGCCAAAAGCCAATGAAGATTGGCTGGAAAGCCCTGTTCAAAACCTTTTGAAACGATTTTGGATGTTTGATAAAAACCTTTTCAAAACCCAAAACCAAAACCGTTTGATTTTCAAATATTACATACCATAACAACCACAACCAATTGAATCTCAAACGGTTTTAAGCTCATCAAGAAACAGTGGGTCATTTTACTGTCTGTGTGTAAACACAATTTTTGAAGCAAGTTTACTTGCTCCACTTTCCAAAGCCAGTAAACTGTCTGTGTGTAAACCTAGCTTTTTAATTTTTGAAAAAAATATTTTTACACCCGTAATTAGGATTGGTCGAAGTCTACATGACGTCATCATTTTGTTTCAATGAAATTACAACAAGCTGAACTGTAGCGTAGCTGTAGTGTGTGACGGGCGTTAGCCTTTCTTGCTTCAATTCCAAGACACCTTAGCATCAATTTCTCCAATCCAGTTACTACTAAGACCCATACACATCGTCGATGCTATTTTAAGCACCGATATATTTTCGTCAACGACATCGACATATCCATACACAGATTTAACATCTCTAATGTACTATAACTATTCCACTTCTGACCTTCTCGAGTAGAAATTCAACCTTTAAGGTCAATTCGAAATGACTACGGCAATTTGCAAGACATTTACAATACCGAACACAGAAACAATTCGAAAAATAGTTTCAGATTTCAAAGATCAAAAATTTAGAAAAGTGAACTTGAACCGAAATACGTAAAAGAATTAGGGATAGTGAGGTAACAGACCGGAATAGCAATTTGATAATAACAACGCGTGTTTTTTCCTTATCGCAACGTCTGTTAAACTTTTATCTCTACTTGTTATTTTTTTACGTCATAAAAACATGACTGTTGCAATTTTCCGCACACTTACCAAAGGCCAACCAATGGTATGTTCTACTCTGCCAGCTTTATGTTTACTGGGGTCAATTTCCCATATTTCTTTGATACCAATACCATACGTTTGTGATTCGGCTTGCTCTCTGAGGTTGAATTTTTGTTCAAGTTGTTTGGTTAAATGACCACGACATCCTTCAGCGAAAATCGTCATTTTGGCGTGTAATTCCATACCACGAGCGAACGTATCCTGTAAAAAAAAAATCAATTAATCGTTTTTTTTTTTCAAACAATGAAGGAAACATTATCATAACGTTTGTTCGAAAACTAAATATAGAAAAATATTATTTTCGATACCATAAAAACAATCACGAGTCGTAATCGAAATTATAATTTAGCTACCTTAGGAGATCCATCCTTAGCAATTCCTACATCTCCAGTAGCTACTCCTTTAACCGAGCCATCTTCATGGTATAAAATTTCAGCAGCAGCACATCCCGGGTATATTTCCACTCCCAATTGTTCAGCTTGTTCGCCAAGCCATCTAACAAAATGTCCCAGCCTAACAATGTAATTCCCATGATTATACATAGGTAATCCTGTAACAATATTCAACATTTTTTCACCACATTCGACTAAAATTACTCGAATGTGAATTAAAATTCAACCTGGGAAAACAGGCACATTGAAACGTTTTGATTCAGTCAAATAAGCAAAACTGTCTTCGAGAACTGGTGTTTTCAAAGGCGTATCGAGTTCTTTCCAGTTTGGAAACAGTTCATCCAAAGCTCGTGTTTCGATTACAGCACCGGATAGAATATGACCACCTGCGAAACAGTAGTGTGATTACTTTTATATCCGAAATTGAAATGAGTTCACTTGAAACAATTACTTACTCACTTCGGATGCTTTTTCTACTACACATACTCTGTAATCTTTATTGAACTCGTTACACAGTTGTTTCAAACGGATAGCAGCTGATAAGCCAGATGGACCTCCGCCAACGATGACAATATCAGCTACGTCTTCGTATCTTTCCATTTCGATGTCTGGAAACACAAGATTATGGTATTTTCGCCATTTCTTACTTATCATGCGACAGAGTAACGTGAAATTACATACCTTTCCATCTTGGATCTTTATCTCTAGGTTTAATGGTATAATGAGTAGTGATAGTTCTCTGGGTCAAGTGCCAATATTTACGAGAAAATCGGACAAATGTTCTTCCTGTAAAATATGTAAACATAATTATTGTGTTTTGTACGATAGATAAATAGAAATAAAAGCTAGATGTTTTTACCTGTAGATAGTATCATTTTTGACAGCTGAATGTCACCTTTGCTAACACATTTTAAAACTCGACTTGTTATGAATGAATCTAAAACATAAAAAATCAAATGACAAACACTTAAAGCTCGTTGATTGAATGGTTATGAAACAAAAAAGTCGTGAAACAAGCCAACTCGCTGTTACAAGTTTAGAAAACAATTTGAAAGATGATAACGTAAGTGATGATTAATTCGATCATCTGAAAAATAATTAAAATAGAGTAATTATTTTCAATCTCTTTTGAACTGCCTCCTTCAACTTTTAAGAAAAATTCCATTAGTTTTTTCATTAGTCCAGCCAAATTGGGGAAAAAATTGTACTTTATCCCGAAAAAATTCCAGCATGAAATTTATTTGTGTTTTCGTTTATAATAGTTCACTCATCAACGTGCTGAAATTTTCACTTCAAGGGGCATTTGCTACCCGAAGGACCAGACAACCAAAAGAATATCTCCTTAAACAGGTGTGACGGTAGGGATTGTCCCGCTTTTCCCATGAGTAACACTGACATGACGTCAGTGTGGCAACACTGGGGAAAGCTAAGCCGGAGCTCTCATCATTCCATAGGAATGATGATGATGAAGTCGTCAGTGGCTTTCCAGATTGTTTACCTTGAAGGAAGTCACTTTCGATACGTTTGTGGAAGCTCTAATGTAAGTTAGCTCGAGTGGTCCTTGTGGCATAGTAACTTATGTGAAGGCCTCGTGCCTCGTATTTCACCTTCGCGGACAAGGAAAGTGTAGGCACGTGTCGAACTAAAAAGCAGAGTCTCGTCTGAGTTCCTCTAGTTTTCCGGGTGAGGAACCTTTGCTAGACTAACCTCTGTCATTTGGCGCCCGAGTAGAGTATCATAGGTAATTGAACTTTTTTAACTTACCTATATATTTCGATTAAGCCTACCGACTAACACCTTAGGTAAGGCGACTCTCGAAAGAGAGGAGTGCTTCACACTCGAAAGAGTGAAATTTAAGTTACTTCACACCTTAATAAGGTGAAATTATTTTTGTGAGCAGAGCTGAGGAGTGACTGCGGCGATATTCTCGCGAACACCTATCTATTTATTCCTTTTTTCATTATTAATTTGTGATTTTTTGCATTTATTTCTTGTTATTTCTTTGTGCATTCTTTGTGTAATTTTTTACCCTGTTATATTTGTTTAATCATTAGTTAATAAGTCCTATTCTATCCCAGTGATTTTTTCTCACATTATTCTTATCCTATATATTTATCCTAGTCATTTTTGTGGATTGAAAAATCACGCTTATTTATTCTATTTATTTTTAATCCAGTGCTTTTTATATTTAATCCCAGCAACTGGATTGCCACTTTATTTTTTAAGTTATTTTTAAGTTATTCAATCGTCATATTTTCGTGTGTAGAAATACACCAGAGTATCTATTAATTTACTGAGGAAACTCAGTTAAGTGAAAAATTTTACGAATTTGGAGACAAATTCTGTAATTTTGGACACTGAAAAGTGCCACGAAAATTGTATTTGAGCCTAGAAAACTCAAATTTCAATTTTTCAGACAGTAATTTTCATTTTCGCGTAATATTTTCGCGTAATTTTGCCTGAAGTAAAATTCAGTGCAAAGTTGAACGAAATATTTTCATTCGATTGTGCACAACTTTGTTCATCCTTGAAAAAGGGCAAACGTTGGTTTATTTCGTTTCATTTGTAACATCGGCGCTTCGTTATCTGTAACAGATAAGGAACCCATTAGTGAACTATTGTACTCGTAGCTCATACCTATCTTCGATACCTAGCTTTGTAATTGAGAGCAAAATACCTCGTTTCAAAGGTAAATCTCCGTTGAAAATTATTCTGGAATTAGAAACAGATAATTTCGACAGATTACCTGAATTACAAACTCGTTTCAGCCTTCCACCAAATATTTGTAGCACACATGTAACAAAGTTGCACAGATATTTTGGTAAAGTAGTCTACAAAAAAGACTCTGAAGGTAAAATAACTTCACAAGCTTACGATATTCATACGGATTATTTCAATAACTCGCCCGAAATGGATAATCAACGAAATAATTTAATTGACCTAACTGGTCAAGGTGCACATGAAAATGTGAACATTGTTGAAAATGAACAAGCATCTAGTGATGTAATTACTGATCATTCACAAGCTGGACCTAGCGGTCAGCCTATAAATGGACAACACTCTATGACTAAACCTAGCGGTCAGTCAGAAAGTGTGCCTATTGCAGATCAGGTAACTGAGGTTGAATTTTCTTCAGGCTCTAATTACAGACCTGACACGACTATGGATTTGAATAATTCCAATGTTCAAGAAAATGTAACAATTTTCTCTGAACATTCGGTAATTTCTTCAACTCTGAACCAACCTAACGTGCAAACAGTGACACGTAGGTCACGTACGGTACATGGTAATCCACGTGGCAACAATACGTTTGTCAATCACACTGACCATGGCGGCATGACGTTTTTGTACGATCCTACGGAGCAATCGGGTACCCAGAGCCAAAATCAAGGCCACCCCCTGCCTCCGGCCCAAAATGATCCAATATTACAGCCAAACCAGCAAATGGCAGGACCACGAATTCAAGGGGCACAGGCTGCTCCATCAGCGCCTCCCCTCGAAACGATTTATGAACAGGAACCAGATTTTGTGCAACAAAATGTCCAAATTATTCCAAATACGATCAGGAATGGTCAAATGGCCAATCAAGCAGCGTCTCAATCTGCAGCACAGCAACAGAGACAGCCACTGCGAATTGTCTTAGAAAATCTGGCTCCCACGAATATAAATACGCCTCAACCGGCCCCCATGGTTCAACCACCACCCCAAAACGTGGACCCAGTGCCCCCTCAACAAGTCGATGTCAGTCAGCCACCTCCCCCGATCGAAAGGCTGCCTCTATTTACAAGGCAATGGCCGGAATATTGTACCAGCTTTACTCCACCGCTTCCACCGCCCGAAGCTGCTGGAATTCCAGCACAAGGCTTTATTTTGCCGCAATTAAAGTACCAAAGTTACACGTTGCCAAAACAGCACGTCCCCCTTCCAGCGCAAATTGATCCAGCGAATGTAAGCCTGGAGACCCACCCTGATTATGGGTATACAAAACTGGGTACCATTAATGGAAGGGATGCTGGACAAGAAAGAGCTGTGTATACACATCAAACGTTTAACAGCGTTGGCACACATATTGATAAAGAAGGTGCGAAATTTAACCAAAGAATTGGAGGCTTAGAAAATGACCAAGGTAGAAACGAATCTTGGTTTGAAAAAATTCGAACCAGTGTAAAAAGCACACAAGACGCTGCTTTAGTTGACAGATCTAACATCAAAGCCCTCCATCAAAATTTATTGTACGTGCGGTTGGAAAGCAATGCATTGAAGGAAAATTTAAAAGCTTCAAACGAACACAATGCACAATGGCACGAAAAAATTGTAGATGCTATGGAATGTGAAAGTAAATTTACCCACGAACGTATAGACAATGTTGTTGTTGATCTTGGTAATACCAAGAAAAATTATGGTGAGTCAATAAATACATTGGCTGACAAATTTCTCGAATTTGAAACGAATCAACAAGCTCGCGATCAGGCAGCAGCCGCGGCCGCAGCTGCAACCGGAGCTGCTCCTGGCGCAGGAGCCCCCACAATTATTTACGCGCCTCCCAACAATACGACTATGAATTGCATTATGCAATCAACTACTTCCCACTCACCTCAAGTATTAAAATCGAATGGTATTTATTATGACGATGATATTCGATACCACCCTCACTATTTTTTGCAATTATTCAAACAATATTTGCAAACAAGTAGAATAACTGAGGAGACTCGGTGCTCCACCTTTCGTGCGTTGATCGAAATTTCCGGATCCGCCGAATGGAAAAGGAGAAAAAGTGGTGAAGTAAAATTCAAAAAACTGGAAGAAAGTTTCCTCCTCCATTTTTGGAGCGATAAAGTTCAGGAAACCGCCATAAATAAGTTTAAGGGGCTAAAACTCGAAATCAGCGATTATCAAGACCTCGTTTTTGAACTGGGCAGATGGATGCAAACTTTAAGCAACTCTGACAGAATCAAGGAAAACGAAATAATCGCAATTGCCAGACGAAAACTGCCACCAGAGCTAATTCCACGAATTTCTGATGAGCACTGTGTATCAGTAGATGCACTAGATGCCAGATTAAATGAGCTAGCGCTCGAATACGATCCTGGGGCAGTTGTGGGTTGGTCCATGAAACCATCTCAACCTGTGCAACCACAGAGATTTACTCACTCAGATTACAAAACCTCTGGTGAGAAAACTCAACCAAAAAATAATCGTGCTCCGATAAACATCCCTAAAAATGTGTCGAAAGACAGAAAAGGGATTCCAGTCCATGCTGTTGAAACTTCAGATATAGCTGAAACAGCTGAAATAAATGAGCAGCTCGAAAATGATGCTACATTAGCTGAGCTACTTCAAGACAATCCTAAGGAGGATGCTCAAAATGAGCAGTCGGGAAACTAGGGAGTGACAAACGCGGAAACGCCGGCTCTGAGCAGGCGTCCCTCACACCGTTGATTGACCCCGATTTTGAAAAATTTTCCGAATTTGAGTTTATTGGTGATTCGATCGCCCACTACCTATATCGCATGCAAGACGTGCACAGACCACTCCCTCCTTATTTGAGAAATCAAGTTCCTATAGAAGTGCTAATCGAAGCTGTTAAAAAAGCTACTTTTACAAAAGATAAAGCTATACTTTCTATGTGCCTTTGGGAATTAAATTATTCTAAAAAATCGTACAAATTTGTAAAACAATTAATGATAGATCTTTTAAATGTCCTATTGGTAGAAAAGAAATTTTCAAAAGTGATCATTTTGTTCCCTATTGTCAACCCCAGGGTCAAAGGTCAAAAACCTATCACCATGGAGAGATATTACGAGTATAGGAGAATGTTTGCCGAATTAAATTTTGATGACAGAACTTATACCTGGATTACCCCAGCTCAAATTTTGCTTAAATGCGAGTCGTATATCCATCCCACTTATGGCCTACTTCACAAGCCGCTTGGTGATATGTACAGAAAAGTTAGAGTTGAACAAAATCGATTCTACTTTTTCGACAAAGCTGATCGCTATTTCATTTCTATGGTAGCCTATGCTCCGATTATGGCTGAAATGAAGCGAGAGCTTGAAAGATTTCTTAAAGCAGATCATCGACCTAGAGCTGCGGGTCCCCTAATGACCCCCCTTCCCCCTCCACCTAAAAGGGAAGTGGACCCTGCTACTGCTACAAGACCTAAAGAAAAAGTTTTCGTAACTGTAAACGAAAAAGGTCAATTAATTAAACACCCGATCGATCTGAAATTAATAGAAAGTAATAAAGAAAATTTACCTCAAAAAGAGCTTGACTATAGTGATTTGAAAAATTTCAAAATTATAACAGTGGAGCAACGCTCGATAATTTTGGAAGATAAGGAGAACCAACTACCTCTAAATGAAGTAAAAGCGATAAATTACACGTATACTAGTATTGAGGAAATTGACCCCCTCGTTCGCGCTCAAATACCTTCTGAGGATGTTGATGAGAGTACTTGTGTGGTGCCAATTTTGATCAAGACAATGGTCACGCCCATGCAACTCGACACTGGGGCACTTCCATGTGTAATTTCGACTAATTTGCTAGATAGAATTAAGCGAATTGCCCCAGAAAACATAAAATATCTTCCCTTAAAAAGGGCTGTAACCTTTCAACTCGCAGATAAATCTCTCAGAGACTCTGAAACATTTTTAGCTGAGGTTCGCCTCAATTTCTCCGACTTAGAATTGAAAATTCCATTCCACGTTTTAGAAACGAATAATCACGTAGGAATTATTGGAAGGAAAAGTATGGAAGTATTACGAATGCAACCAATGGTTGAAGAAAAATATGCTTATTGCCAACCCCCTGGTGTATCAAAACGTGCAGAACTAGCCTTTTTGACACCTGCTGAATATTATAACAAATTATACATTGCCAAAATTGATATTGTGAAAAAATTTGAACACGAAGTGAGAATTATTAACACAAAAAGGGCCAAAGCTATCGACTGGATGAAATTAGACCCAGAAGATAGAGACAATGGACCCGAAATTTTCAAGAAAAAATGGAAACAGACATGTATAAATTTAAAGAAACGAAAAGTAGCAAGTGCAAAAAGGATTGATATGATTTTTGAAAAATTTGTATCTGTTGCTGACGTTTTTAGCAAATACCCAGGTGCCTATAGGCGGAAAAAAGTAGATTTTAAATTTATAGACGAAGAAGCAAAAACAACATCATGGCGTGGAGAAAAATTTAAGCCCTCCATAAAAATGAGACCTGGTCTCCGCCATTGCTTCAAAGTTTTGGAAACTATTGGAATCATACGTAGATCAAAAACTCCTTATATAAATACCTTAGCACCTGTTGTCAAGAAAACAGGTGAAATTAGACCGTGTATTGACCCCGACGAATTAAATCAAAAATTGAAGCCAAATTACATTGAACCTCCCCCCATTGAAACTATAATAAACGATTGTGGAGATGCAAAATGGTTCTGTACTTTGGATTTCGTCTGGGGATTTATGCAGCTCGTTTTGAGCGAATTTTCATGCCAATACACTGGTTTTCACGTTTACCATACGGACTGAAAATTTCAGCCGCTGAATTCATTTCCATGATTAATGAAGTCATACCTGACCGCGATGGAGTGACTAAATATGTAGATGATGTACTTTTGAGAGCTGCCACCTTCGAGGCGATGGTAGACCTTTTATGGGAAATATTGAATATAATCCGCGATGCAGGCCTAAAATTAAATCCTACAAAAACCGAATTATTTCAAGATGAAACTGATCACCTCGGTTTCGTTTTGGCCCACCAACAAATCGGAAAACGGATCAAAAGCTTGACAAATTTGAAGAATTTGTTGAAGCCCACACCCGAAAAGGAAAATTTGCTCTGAGAACAGATAAAGAAATTTTAGCTCTCGTAGGTCTAACTGGCCTGTATAGCCGATTTATTCCTAATTACCAGGAAATTTTGGCCCCAATTTATCGTTTAACGACGAAAAAAGAAAAAGAAAAAGCGAAAGCTTTAGCTGGGGATGAAAAACCTCCCGACACAGCGAAAAAGAAATCCAAAAGAGCTGAGGATTTCCTACCTTGGGGTCCAGATCAAGATGCTGCGTTTGAAAAGCTCCGAGAGGAGTATAGTAAGGATTTCAAACTCATGCCACCAGTACCTAAACACGAATTATACTTAGAAACTATGGTTACTGAGCATGCTATGAATGGCGTTTTATTCCAACGTATAAATGATGAAAATAAAATAATTATGTTCACAAGTTACGCCTATAAGCCACATCAACACGAATACACAATAATCGATAAAGAAATGCAAGCTTTAGTAACAACTGTCAAAAAGCTTTCTATGTGGCTACATGGAGAAAAGGTACACGTCCGTACAGACCTTATGGCCGTAGTTCAAAAATTCAAAAGTATGGTACAAACCCATAGAAAAGCCGCAGCCTGGATAACAGAGCTGAATGGCTATGATTTAATATACGATTTAAAGGCTCAGAGAAGTAAGCTATTCAACACAGCTATTCCTGATGTCGTTTATACCACCAGGGTCACCCCCGAACGCCCCTCCAAAATGCCACTCAATTTTATTACCATGACTGCAATCCAGCCTTATGCTGTAGAATTCGCAGATATACACGTAAAAGATCTCATAGAATTTCTCAGAAATATCCATGACGATCAGAAAAATGACACAGTGTGTAAGAAAATTGTGGAATTATTGGAAATGGAGGTACCCGTCCATATGACAAAATTAAAAGCACGTCAAGCGAATACTGCTAAAAAATTCGAAATTCAATTGGACAGAAATGACAAAAAAGTCCTATACAGACGCTTCGATGACGTGCATACGGTGCCCTACCTACCTAGAATTTTGTTCTATGACGTCATTGATTACCTACATGACGAGTATGGACATGTCGGAGCTGCGAAGCTCGAGATCATTTTTAAACGATTATATTTCTTCCCTAATGCAATGAAATATATCAAAAACATCACTAATTGCTGCATAATTTGCAAAGTGAACAAAAACTATGGTCTACGAAAAGTGCTTGAATATGCACAAATTGAAGCGTATTCCATAGGTGATGTAATTTCAGCAGACCTTTTTGGACCTGTCGCGAACGATCCTGTAAGCCCTAGATTCTTGCTGGTGGCTAAAGATGTCTTTACATCTCGAATATGGATCAGAGCAATAATGGACATTAAAAAAGAGACAGTAGTCGATGCCATGGAGACCATAATTGTCAATATTGAAGAAAAAGACATAAAAATTCGAAAAATCATAACTGACAATGGTTCTCAATTTATAAGTGATGCATGGAAGTTCCTACTTAATGGACACGGTATAAAAGAAGGCCACACTACAGCCTATAGTCCACACGCCAGTTTGGTGGAGAGATCTTTAAAAACGATCGGAGACCGCCTACGTGTGCGTATAAATACAAAACAGGATCCAAAAATTTATCATTGGGGTTGGGATATGTTTGTTGAGCAAATTGAGCTTGAGATAAATAACTCTCCCACGTCCTTCGGTTTTAAACCTAACGAAGCATGGGGTATAGATGATGTAATACCCAGGAAAATACCTACTCCTGTAATGAAATTTGATTTTAGAGATCAGCTCAAAAAATTGCGCGAAAACGCTGCGAAAAATGAGATAAAATCATCTACGTCAGAAAAGTTCCTTTTGGAAAAAATCGACAAAAATGAATTCACCATCGATTTAGATGGGTATGCAATAGTTACTGCAGACGGTGCTTGCTCCAGAAATGGAAGCGAAGATGCCGTCGCAGGAATAGGTATCTGCCTAACAAATAATCCTGATCACAATATATCCGAGAGGATAGAGGATCCACGATATCCTAAAACGAATAATGTAGCCGAATTAACAGCTATTAAAAGAGCATTGGAAATTATGCATTTTAATGAATTCAAAAAAGTCAGAGTGTGGACTGATTCTCAGTATTCCCAAAAAGCTCTGACTGAAACGATTAATGTTTGGCTAGAAAATGGCTGGAAAAATTCTGGAAATAAACCTGTCAAAAACAAGGACTTATTTTTAGAAATCCACGAATTGACCAAAAAATTCGAAAAAGTCATTTTTGAACATGTCTATGCACGACAGATCGACGTCACTAATGTCTACGCTGACCAACTAGCTAAAAAAGCTGTGTACCAATACGACACTGTAGAATTAGAAATTGATAAAATGTCAGAAAAACAGTGCATAGAAAATTTCATTCGCGAAAAAAGGCGTTTACAAAGGATTCAAGAAGAGACACTGTTTAATAAAATTCATGGTGACCCTACCCCCCTCTCAGTAGGAGATTTGGTCATAGTAACTGTCCACAGACAGTCGAGTTTTAAAAAAGGAGTCTCTAAAAAACTATTTGCAAAAAGATTTGGCCCATTTAGAATTTTACAAAAAGGTAGACATAATTGTTACCTAATTCAATCAGTCGAAAATCCAAAAGTACAAAGAACTGTAAATGTTCGTCAGATTCTTTTATTCATGAACGCGGAGACGCGAGAGAAATTTGAGACTGATATGATCTATCAATCTCGATTGAATCACAAATCAATTGAGGAAAAAATCAAAGAATTCCTTGCTCGCCTCGAAGACGATGACGACGAGGAGAATTTTGATACTGCTAATAACAGTAGGACAGTAAACGCTGCTACCCAACTAATTGCCGAAAATGTTGCTCGTAGAACAGCAGAAACGCAAAAACGCGGACCCGGCAGACCACCTGGTAGTAAAAAAGCACCACCCCCCCAAAATACGACCCCTAGACCTCGCGGTCGGCCTCGTAAAAATCCATTACCTGTTCCTACTAATACCAATATTGACCAAAATGCTGACGCTAACGCTGACGCTGCCCCACCTAATTTGAATATCGACCATGAAAATGGTCAATTACCTGACAATTCTAACGATTTGCAGGCAGAAAATCGCGAAAGCGAGAATCCTGAGCAAGGAGATGAAGAAATCAACATTTCTGAGCGGATTACCCCCCAACCCTCCACCTCAGGCCTGTCTGGAACTCGTATACCTACTTATGACTTTAGAGAACGGAACAAAAATCCGAAAAATCCCATGCCTTTGCAAAGTATTGAAAATTACGTCAGAGTAAAATCTGGAACGAATTTTCAAAACGTAAAAAATAAAGCAATCGCATATATACGCGATAGGGGAAGATATACAAATTCGAAAAAGGTAGAAAATGCCAAAAAAGAGAATATTCCCCTACGTGAGGTTCAAACCAACCGAAAAAAACGTATGCCTTTGCCTAAGGCCATGGCCAAAATTTTGGAATTTGTAAATAGCTTGAGTAAACAAACACCTGACTTGATCAAGAAATTTGACAAGTTAAATTTACTTTTGAAAAAACGAGCAGAATTATCCAAGTTGTGTAACAACTTGTTTAAAAATGAATAAATTACGTTTCAAAAATTACCCAAGCCAAAAATATTACGTTTCAAAAGTAGTGCGAAACTTTATTTCCCATTTACCCAACGTAAATTATTTATCACACTTAACAGATAACGATTACCTATTTGTAGACGAACATTACCTACATAACCGAAATTTTACAAAAGCAATGCATTTCGAGTGAAAACTTGGAAAGCTTGCAACAATAGAATTGGTCGCAGAAGAGTTATCTTATCTGATTTTTCCCACAAATCGTACGATATTACCTATCTACGTACCCCCCCACCACCCTAATTACCCGTAAACCAGAATAGATGTTGTACCGATAAGGCCCAAAAGCTACATCGAATAAATGCATCTCTCTCACTTTCTGAATATTCTTGCTTCAAGCAACATCAAATTTTTTCTCGTGCGTGTACTTATTATATGTGTACTGTGAATTTTTGTACTTGCGTTTGCGATTAATTCGAACACAGCAATTAGTAATTGCGATCTTTTTTCGTTTTCGTTTTTGTTTAGAACTTTGAACTTTTTATTTCACGAATTGAATTTTTGAACTTTTCCGCCACATTTTCGAAGCTGATCAAGCTCGACGTCAATTATAACGAGTAAGTACAATGAATATTTTACACGATTATCATTGCAATACTAACAGTGCGGTATTAACACCTCGATAAAAAGAGAAATTATGTAGACTTTTTATTCGTTCGATTAAATTCGCCGTAAATACGATTAGGCATGCAAAAAGCGTGACATTTTTGTTTAAAAAACGAATTCAAACATTTAGAAAGCGATTTCATGCTCGATTAGGCTAAAATAAATTTGATTTTGAACTCACCAGTCGAGTAGGCCCGTAAATTCTGAAACAGAATAATTTCAATAGAATTATTTTCTGATCAACTAAAATGACAACGTGTTCAAAGATCATGATTTTAATTTTTAATTTTTAATTTTCCCAAAAATCAAAATTCAATAAAATACTCACTATTAATTAAATAAAATTCGTAATACGAAGTAAATAAATTTCGACCATGTGAAATAGTGATATTTTTTCTCACCAGCAAAATTTTGATCTGACAATTCTGACATCGAATAAAAACCACGTTGTCTGCAAATTGATAAATTCTTTAGCTAGAAAAATGCAAGAACGAATTAATTTGATAATTGTAGATCAGATTCGAATAATTTTTTCCAAATTTATTCAACTTATTCCATAGAACAATAGATTCTTTTCAAATTATTTTTATTTTCATTACTGAATTTCTTTCAACGTACTTAAAACGTACGTAATAATTATGATTTATAAAAAGTATGCTCTAAATTTTTGATTTTGGAAAATTTCAAAATAAAATACTTTCGAACAGTTATAAAATTACCTACCGCCATAAATCATAACCAGCAGTACCAGCTGCGTACAAAATTGATTCGAATTCTTTCTTTGACTAGAACATGGTCGGAAAATTTGAATCAATTGATCGAAATCTGTAATAAAATAAAATAATTTTCTTTTCACTAGTATTTTCTATCGAAAATGATCATGGTTTATAAAAAGTGCCCCAAATTTTTGACTTTGATTAAAATTCAAGACAAAAACACTTCGCTAAATTTACCTACCACCATAAACTATGATCAGCATTACCAGCTGCGTTTAAAATAGACCCAATATGATCATGATTCATAAAAATATGCCCTGATTTTTGACTTTGATTAATTTCAAAGCAAAACGTTTTTTGAAAATGACTTACCTATCGTCACGAATCATGATCATATCGAATCGTCTCAGATATTTTATCGAACAAAAACGATTGTGATTTATTAATACGTCCTATACGTTTGTTTTTGATTAAATTCAAAACAAATTTTTCCGAAAAAATTACATATCGTCATAAATTACGATCGTATAAAATCAACTCGAAATTTTTCTCCAATCAGAAACGATTGTGATTTCTCCGGACCCACACCCACCGGCTCGAACCCTTCCGGCAAAGGTCAAGCCATACTACCTAGTCAAATCTAGTCAAACACCAGTCGCGGTAAATACGATCCGCCCCGCCTCCGGTCCCAGTTACGTCTCCCCAATTTCAAATTTATATTCGGGCGACTCATCGAATTGCGGCAAAACGCGAAAGATCAAGAAACCAGCTTACCAGGCATATCAGCGGCAGAATAAAACACCTGCGTACCTTCCACCGTCGAAGTTGGAGTCTCGGCTCGGTAATCCGAACCCGGAAGTAGACCCATTCTCGTCGGAGAAGATTGCCCCCTGGAATTACACGACGACCATCGTTAAGATCATTCGCCAAGGCGAATTACTCGCTCATTATGGTTACTTTATCGATTCGTACTTATTAATCGGCGACGGCCACGCATTCGATATTACATACGCAGCTATGGCGGTATCAAAACGCTTGGATCTATTAAAAATATTCCAGCTGTCCAAAATTTCGGGAAAAATCCTTACTATTCAAGAACTCGCGGAGAATATAAAGAACTTTATACGGAAGCTCCCCCCGAAAATAATTTTGTCAATCGGAAATGCGGATACTGCTAACGGTTCAACACGTACGGCGGAAGAAATTACGTCCGACATGCAGAATTTGATCAGCGTACTTATTAAAAAAGGCTGCACGGAATTAGCATTACTGCCACCGGTTCTGTACCACGAACAAGAAAATACACGACTGCACCTCATTTCCATCCTGGAGGATATCATACGATATGAAAACCGAATCAAAACCACGTACCTCCAGTGGGTGCTAGAACATGTAGTTGACACTACCAACTTCAATACAGAAGCCGGTGTCATCTCGATCGATCAGAATACCGCCCTTACGCTAATGCAGTTCCTAGGCAGATGGGCTGCGAAGCAAAAGTAGATTACCCTGCGTCCTCGACAGACGCTAGCAGCGGAACCTACTTAAATTTTTTAGTTTTTGCTGAATTGGCGTAAATTTTCGAATCGAAGGTTATCAAATGTCATTTTTTGTAAATAAATCGAAAATGTATTATTTTTGAATCGAGAGATTTGTATTCTACTTTGTTGTTTATTTGTTTATTTTTTCCAGTCGAAAGACAATTTTGTAAAAATTACCTATTAGAAATATTTTTGAGCTAGTTACTCACATTTTTTATAATTAAATTTTTTTTTTATGAAAGACTGATTTTTGGTTGTTTACTCTCTTTTGAATAAAAGTTGAATTTTTCGTTGAAATACGTTATTTATTATTACATGAATATTTGAAATACTTACATCAAGTAATTCGGTACGAGTCCATTACTCTGACTTTGAATTCTTTGTCATCACCAGACCTAATAAAATATTCATGGTAAATTATCACAACTAAAAATCGGTAAAAATTAGAACTCTCAGATACTAACCAATCATGAGCCACAATTTCGACTGAATTTTTTACCATCTCAAATATTCTTGTACGATCTATCATCGTGAAACAGAATATTTGTCATCATTTTCGATTGAACTCTGAAATAAACAAACAGTGATTACTAAGCAAGAATTTTCAGTTTATTAACAACCAGCTGAAAAATACCTATCTTTAACGAGATGAAGAACAAGTAGGTATCAGACCTATTCGGTAAGCATCCATTCTAACCTGAAAATTAACAGATTACCATTAGTACATGAACTTGGGAAATGGTTTCGCATATACACTACTTACCAACTAAAATTCCAAATTTGAATTTCGTGCCATGAATTGTGCCGAAAATGATTCTCTTTGCTACCATCTTGTAACCCGATTTTGAATTTTTAAACATTCTTGACGACATCGTGAAAACGAGAAACCTGTAAATATAATTTATTGTCGCATTAAAAAACCAAAATACAAAAATTCAAAATCCCCAAAAAACCCCAAAAAAATTAAAAAACAAAAACCCAAAAACATTTTTTATTTACCTTTTTTATGATTTCATGGTCGTGAATTGGACAACAGCCTGTGTTCGGACTTGCCTGTTGTATCCTTTTCCGCACCAATTATAATTTATTCTTTTTTCTTTACTGTTATGCTATTATTATAATCGCAATTTATACACTTGTTATTGTAACGAGAGTTACAATTTTTAACACTCTTAACAACCGAACGTGTGACTAAAATTTAAGACCCACACTAACGACCTTATGCTCCATGCGGATCACCCCTATTTAAAAAGTATGAAGGGGCACAACCCCCTCGGGTGGATCCCTACCTCCTGGGAATGAGTTCACACTTTTTCCCTAGGAAATGGCACATTAACCTCCTAGATCAAAGGTGTAAAGGGGCATATGTGACGGTAGGGATTGTCCCGCTTTTCCCATGAGTAACACTGACATGACGTCAGTGTGGCAACACTGGGGAAAGCTAAGCCGGAGCTCTCGTCATTCCTACGGAATGATGAAGTTGTCAGTGGCTTTCCAGATTGTTTACCTTGAAGGAAGTCACTTTCGATACGTTCGTGCAAGCTCTAATGTAAGTTAGCTCGAGTGGCCCTTGTGGCATAGTAACTTATGTGAAGGCCTCGTGCCTCGTATTTCACCTTCGCGGACAAGGAAAGTGTAGGCACGTGTCGAACTAAAAAGCAGAGTCTCGTCTGAGTTCCTCTAGTTTTCCGGGTGAGGAACCTTTGTCAGACTAACCTCTGTCACAGGCATCATAGCGGGCCACTTTTTTAGGGTGTTGGTCACTTTTTTCGACTTCAGCCACTTTTGGTTACTTTTCGCGTCTAAAAGGTCCACCTCTCAAAAAAATCGATTTTTCTTTGCACTTTCTGGCAAAAATTCAAATTTTTACGTAAAAATTGCTATTTTTCAAAATTCTTCAAGAAAAAAAAATTATTTTTGCTAATTTGTTTGTTGTTTTGACGAAGGAATTTAATAAATGAAGTTATTCACGTCTTTTCAGTTGATTTTTCTTCGAAACGTTTGCAAAAAATTAAAAAAAATTGCCCCCCTCTAGAAAAATGTAGAAAAAATTTGCCCACAAAAAAATTGAATTTTGGGTTACTGTTGGTTACTTTTTGGTCATTTTTTGGTCACTTTTTGGTCCCTTTTTGCTCAAATAAAGTTACTGAAAGTTACTTTTTTCTTCAAAAATTTCAGAATTGAAAACCGGTTTATTAAGTATGTTCCGCATTCAATTTCCGATCAGAAAGGTTCAATTTTTTTCAACAATTCCTGCTTTTGGTCAAAAAAGAAAGTTTGGGATTCGTACAAGCGCGAAAAAATACAAAAAAAACATGAATTTTTGCTATGCAGGATGAAATTTCGTTAACAAAAACAACTTTGAAAATCCGAAAATTTTAACAAAATTTAAGCAACGCAACGGAAGTAATTTTTTTTTTTTTGATTTTTCATTCCGAAGTCATGAAATTTTTTCAAACGACTATCGAAAAATAATTAATTTCTTTCTAAAAATTC